>BQNB010055635.1:1446-39026 GCA_026074375.1 Tanacetum coccineum
AGAAAAAAGCCTACGTGGCATGTTTAATAGTACTTTTTCTAATGTTCCGTTTTGGTACGTGAACTTTTTTCTAATGTTTCGTTTTGGTACGTGAACTATTTTATACACACGTTTTTATACACACATTTTATATGTGTAAAATGTGTGCATAAAATCGTGTACACAAATGTGTATAAAAATATGTATAAAAACGTGTATAAAAATGTGTATAAAAATATGTGTATAAAAGTATGTATAAAAATATGTGTTTAAAAATACATGTATAAAAACGTCTATAAAAATGTATGTATAAAAACGTGTGTAAAAACATGTGTATAAAAACATGTATATAAAAATATGTATAAAATGTGCATATAAACGTGTATAAAAATATGTGTAAAAATGCGTGTATAAAAATGTATGTATAAAATGTGTGTATAAAATTAGGTGTAAAAAACGTGTATAAAAATGTGTGTATAAAAACATGTATAAAAATGTGTATAAAAATATGTGTATAAAAATATGTGTATAAAAATGTGTGAAAATATGTGTATAAAAACATGCGTATAATCATGTGTATATAAAAATATGTGTATAAAAACATGTTGTGTATAAAAATGCGTGTATAAAAATATTTGTATAAAAACGCGTATAAATTTAAAAATAATTAGAAAAAAAATAAACAATCGTTAGTATAAAAGACTCACGTTGCAAACGTTCGTTGGCTAAAAAGCCTAACATTGCAAACGGTCGTTAAGTGGAACAATACAATTTACATATTTAGCCCTTTTTGTTTATTAATTATTTAAACAATATCTTTAATTATCCATAATTACAAAACAAGTCCTTATAGATTCAAATATGACAAATTCATACTTTATACATTAAATACTAACCAAACCTTCCACTTTTCAGAATTTACAATTTCAGTCCCTCTATTTTAATTAATTAATTTCTAATTACTTATTATATGTAATTAACCATTTTAATCCAAAATAATATCAATATGACATTTTATACCCCCCAACTTATTTTATACAGATTATAATAAGTATAATAACATGTTTAAAATAGACCTCATAGTTTCAGAAATTACAAATCACCCCCTTATACTTTAAAATCCAAATCGGCTAATTAAATAAATCCACAAAACCCTAATTTGATTTTTCCCAACCACAAACACAATTATTACCCAATCATTAGCATTAAATGAACCTGGAAAAATTAGCAAAACCCTAACCCTAATTTGTTTAAACCTTTTTCTTTCCTTTTCCCCTTTATTCGCAAATTCGGCAATCAAAGAAAACCCCCAATTAAATTTTCGAATCTCTTCTAAATTTTTCCAACAATTTATCTGAGTTACATATGATATATACAACCTTAGAAAAATATAAAATCAAGTGTACAAACCTTATTTTGCCGATTTCATAATTATTTCGAAATTAGGGTTTCTAATTTGTTTTAATTCATACGATCAATATAACATGCATGGATATTTTTCCTACGTATATTATGGATTAGAATGATGAAAAATGAGATACAAAAATACCCTTGATGATCCTTGATGATTTGATGAATTTATTGTACCCGGTTGTGTTTATTCGAACCAAAACAATTACCACGATCGAACCAAGCAATCCACGATCTTCCCACTATTTTTCCCACCTTCCTTGATCTCCAAAACACCTTAGAAAAATGGTCTCAACCCTGGAAAAATTTTGGTGCCGCCTCTTTTGGTTTTTAGGGTTTCGTAGGTTTTTCTTTTTAGGGTTTAATAAAAAGAAATGCATAAGGCATATAATTAGAGTATTTGGCCGAATTTATGGGCTTTTAAAAATAGACTAAATCAGATTTTTAAACTTGCCAAATTATTTTGTTATTATCTTAATTTATTTTATTTAATTTGTAATGTATAATTAAATAAATACTAATAATTCGGCACAAAATATATATACATAAATATTAATTATTTTTCTTATACAATATAAGGTATCTTAATCTTACATAAATTTCATAATTGTCATATGTTGTATTTTTATAATTTCTAGAATTAAAATGAAATTTATTCATGCTTTTATGTACTTTTCTTGCATTAGGGGTATTTTGGTAATTTTACACTTGTTGAGATTTTAGGTTTTACAGCTAGTATGGTAACTGTTGTTATACAAAAATTCTACCAATGGTAAGTGTCTATCCCAACCTTTTCTAAAGTCGAGTACACAGGCATGTAACATGTCCTCCAACGTCTGAATGGTCCTCTCACTCTAACCATCGGTCTCTGGGTGGTAAGCTGTACTCATATCCAATCGAGTACCTAATGCTTTATTTAGGGACTTCCAAAAATGTGAAGTAAATTTCCCATCACGGTCAGAAATGATCGAAACTGGCACTCCATGCCTTGAGACTAATTCCTTCCATAAGAGGTTTTTGTTTAGCTTTCCTCCTAAATAGCAATTCCTTCTTGAGTAGATTCAAAACATTCTTGCATGCGGCGCATCAAGCAGTCATTATGTATAAAGCCCAAGATATTCGAAGACACAATTAACTCTTCAAGGAATTTGATACCGCAACACCAAAGTCAATTAAGTCTCGGATGTCATAATTATCTCCTCTAAGTAGTCAAAATGATAACACCTAAGTCAACTAAGTCTCAAATGTACTCATTTCTTTCTGCAGAATACTGACAAACTTAAGGAATCATCATACTTATCAAACCTATGTGTACCTCTTTTGTCAACTAATTCTACTCCTTTTAAAAATAAGCTTAGTGATTAACTGATTGGGTAAAACATTAATTGAATCAGAAAGAGCTCTTCTCACATTTTAAATAATTATACTCCTAACACTTCCCCCTGGGAACTCAAATAATGCATACTAAAAAATAACTAGATATCTCTTCCCCCATGTGGATGAAATAGTACACTCGAAAGTAACAAGTTAAAACACTTCCCCTTATGACATTTGTCTTCCCGGAATGACCTAATATGAGAATAGGGTATGACATTCTATCTGTGTACTCTTATCTTTCTGGTATATTCTATTCTCTTCCCCCTTGCTGGTTTTGATTCATCAGAATCGAAAAACCTAGTTGCGCCACATATATTGGATCGTGTTTGAAGAATTGATAAGCTTAAATCGATTCCGTGAGAATCAACTTCAAGGAATTTAAAACTATGAAAGTATTTCCAAGCATTCCTAAGTCTTTTACAAACTATGAGGTGTTAG
This sequence comes from Tanacetum coccineum, assembly GCA_026074375.1. Taxonomy (NCBI): domain Eukaryota; kingdom Viridiplantae; phylum Streptophyta; class Magnoliopsida; order Asterales; family Asteraceae; genus Tanacetum; species Tanacetum coccineum. The sequence goes on from BQNB010055635.1 coordinate 4,651, forward strand.
CAATATTGATCGAATGTCGTTTAAAGCCTATACTCACTAGGTCTTATATTTCAAATAAGTCCCTAAAGTTTGAAAAAATAGACTTTAAAGCTCTTGTAGTAATATAAATAACTCCTTGAAATTGTTATCCGTTTATTATCAACAACCTTTATAGTTTGTTCCGTGACTATTTTGAAAGATACGTTTTAAAAGTTTAATTTGATGGACATTCTCCCCCTTCAAATATGATCCGTTTTCTATGTAAAGAGCTGTTGTCATTGTTTGAGTAGTCGATTTGTCTTTGAAAAACTTGTTGTGATTTGATGAAACCACTCATTCATTGTGAAACCAACTTTTTACCAATAAAAATAAGATTTCTCTTATTTTGACAGATAAATGCACTGACAGTACATCATTTTTGTATATAGGAAGCAGGGTTGTGTTGCCAAAGGTAAACACAAAGCCCTTTGTCATGGTCATAAAGTAGGACCATATGCTCCGAAATTAAATTCCCATTATGAGGTCAAGTTTCCTTTTTGACGGAATACTTGCCTTTAAGATGATGACCGGGTTGCTATCTGAAATAAAAGCAAGCCATATTTGGCATGTTTTGAAAAATTTTGAACTTCTGCGCGAACTTCATTTACAGCTTCTTATCATTATTAAATGACATTTCTAAGACCGTAAATGTTATCGATTTTCAAAAGACATGCATTATTACCTCTTTTTGAATTTTTCTTATTTTTTAATTTTTTCTTTGGTTTTATATATTTTATATTTTTGTATTTTGATTTTATAAAAGTTTTCTGAAAATGAAAAATCTTTTTGGTTTTTAATATATATACATATTATACAAGATATTTGAATAGGTACCACCACTATTCATCAACTTCATCTGCCAATTATTTCCGAGTCTCCGGCGTAAAACTTCGCATTCCCAGCTTGTTGATAAGAAATTCAATTCTTTTCGATTAGGGCTTTAGTGAAGATGTCCGCTAGTTGATATTCCGTGTTGACAAAGTAAAGTTCTACTACTCCATTCTCCATTTGCTCTTTGATGAAGTAGAATTTGATGTCAATATGCTTTGATCGAGAATGTTGAACATTATTGCAGCATAAGGCAATAACACTTTTGTTATCACAGTACATTGGAATTTTATTGAATCCAAGACCATAGTCGGTAAGGTGTGTTTATCTCCAAAGGACTTGGGCACACAGCAGGACAAGGCTAGATTTCTGCTTTTGTACTTGGATATCGCAACGCTTTTTGCCTTTTGATTGACAGCTACACAAGTCTGTCTCCCTTATTTGGCATGCTTCCAGATGTATGTCCTTAGTATCTTGGCACCGTGTGATCAGCTGTCTGAATAAGGGTGCAACCCATTCTACGATAGTGTGTAGGGTCACGACTTTCCCGTATGGATCTTATCCAGTTTGAATTTTCTCCAACCATGGGAGTATCCACTGGTGGTCGCTAGATTCCATACCATATTTGTTCTATGATTCTAGGCATATTTAGACTTGGTTTTTAAAAAGATGCTCTGGGACTTTGTGAATCTGTAGTCCTAGAAAAATGATATTTTGCCAGTTCATCGGACTTCTTAAACTTTAAACACATTATTTTGAAATTGGTCCACATAGTTCAGGTTTGTAGTAGACGCAAAGATTATATCATCAACATAGATCTTGTACAGAGAAGGTCTTTGCGTGTCTTTGATGACAATGTTGGATCACGGGGTTTTCTTGAAGGTTATGTGGAGACGAAAAGGAATCGTAGTAACAGGTCTTTATTTTGAGAGAAAATAAAGCTTGTTCATGGAGTTGGAGTCTTTGTGGAAACAGTCTTTCGAGTTCATCGATTATGTTGTCTAAAGGATGATCCTTGGTCCATTTGGTAACGTGTTCAGAGTAAGGAGCAGTCGTGTGCACAATAGTAGGAATAACATTCGAAGAAGAAGATGCTTCAGAGACGTTTTCTGGAATTGAAATGCCAAAGAACGGATCATTATTCATGTGTGCAACATCTAAGTTATGATTATCTTCTTCAACATCGTTAGGAATGATAGGAGATTGAGTGTCTAGTGTTGTTTATGAGTTACTAGGTGATGGTGCATCTTGGTCAACAGTTGTTGAGGAAGGTGAACCGGTTGATGCAGCAGGTTCTGGAGCTACTACTTCAGCAATTGGAGCAATGACTTCAGGGGCTGGGCGATCAACACTTGATGGAGGGTTGAGTAATTCATCAAACAGTGGTTGAAACAAAATATCCCAATCAGTTCTTGAAGGTGGTACAAACGGTGTTGAAGGAGGAGGGTTTGGCACGAGTCCTGAACTGATTGTTGCAGGAGTCATTTCATGAAGTGCGGGTTCTAAACTGCTGTGTTCAGAAGCCATCGCTATCAGCTCATCAAAATCTACATGAATTGTTTTGATGATTCGTCTGGTACGTCGGTTGTAAATTTGAAATGCCCTCTTTGTGGGAGCATAGCCAATAAAAATACCAATATTTGCTTTTGGTTGTAACTTTCCTAAGTTCTCGCTATCATTTGTCAGATAACACAATGTACCAAATACATGGAAGAATGATAAGTCGGGAAGTTTGTCATGTAAAAGCTCATATGGTGTTTTACCGTGACGAAGACGTACGATGGAACGATTTTGGGTGTAACATGCGGTAGCAACTGCTTCTGCCCATAAGAATAACGGAGCTTTTGCATAAATAAACATTGTGCGGGTAGCTTCAATTAGCGTACGATTACGTCTTTCAATGACACCATTATGCTGTGGAGAGCGAGCAACAAATGTTTCATGAGAGGATGCCAACCTTCTCATAATATTCACGCCAAAGTTTGATTAACAAATTCCAGTTTCCATTATCTGTTCTGATGCGTCGGACGAGTACTTTAAGCCGCACTTAGATCATCTTGAGAAACTTGATTATGAAATATGGAGCTTTATCTTTTGATCTTAAGCACTTAACCAGTGTAAATCGAGTAGTACATATCTACATAAAAATGATGAGGGTGTACTTCTTTCCATTAACACTTGCGACACGCATTAAACCACAAAGATCCATGTGTAAAAGATAGAGTTTTTCTTGGTTGGTGTCTTCAGATTTAGATTTATGGGGTTTCTTCTTGCTTTTACCCATTGCACAAGCAGAACACAAATGGTCCTTTTCAAATTTTAGCTTAGGGAGACCTCGAATAAGACCGTTTCTAGCTAAGTGGTTGAGTGCACCAAAGTTCAGATGAGACAAACGTCGGTGCTATAGCTAGGACTTAGTCTTTGAAGCTTTTAACAAGAGACGTATAGGAGAGGACGCCATTATATCTCCAAGAGACATAGTATACAGTTGTGCCTCGTGATCAGTCATAAATCAACACCTTCTAGATTACGTATGAAGCAGGTGTGTTGACGAAAAACAACTTTAAGGTTCGAATCACAGAATTGCCCAACGAATAATAAGTTATGTCCAAGTCCTTCCACGTAGTAAACCCTTGAGATCGTAACATTCCCAATCTAATAATCACCATATCCCAATATCTTTGCCACGTGATCATTTCCGAATTTGACTGTACCCAGAAACTTATTAACGAAATTGGTGAGCTGAGAGCGATCTCCGGTCATATGCTTGGATCAGCCAGAGTCCAAATAACAGAGAACAATTTGGACAACCTGCATTCATCAAGAGAGGAAGATGGAACATTGGAAACTATGGATTCCTAAGATGTACTGGGTTCCTTATTATTAGCAGAAATAGATTTAACAATTTTAGGTTTGCTAACGGGAACATCAGTTTTAAATTTCCTAGGTTTTCGTGAGTAAACTAATGTTGTTACAGGCTTAGGTGTATCATATTTTAAAGCAGTTGGTTTCCTAAGGGGCACTTCAGCAGTTGTGGTAATCCTAGTCAAACGGCACGCACTTCCTACTATAGTGAAGGTCCGACCAGTAGGTTCCAATATATCCAATATTTGTGAACACTTTTCCTGTTGGTTTCCAAGCTTTTCTCTTTGAATTTTTCTTAACAGATTTAGATTTAGCACGAGCATTCACATTGTTGATAAAATCAAAAACACACAAATCATGATTATCAAAAAGCATGCAACCATTACACTTAACACATAAAGGTTCAGAATTTGCATTAAGCTTGGAATGCTGCACATTTGCATTTCCTTTAGGTTTAACAACACTATTATTTTTCAAACTAGATTTAACTGTCCTAGGGTGGGCTTCTACTTTATTCTTCAGAGTACTACTTGATGTTTGCAGAATCTTATCTTTCTTTGTATTGCCTGAGGACTGTGATCCGCTGGCACTAGTAGATGGTCTTAGTCCTGTAGAAGACAACGCAGGTTTGTTAGAAACTAGGTTTGATGAAGAGACTGTGCTTGTGTTTCTTAAGGATGTGACTAGCTCAGTGAATCTAACTTTTTTGTCCTTGTTCTTTGGGCTTACAGCCATTAACTTTTCACCAGAATTGTTGATACTAGAGCATGTTTGACTGATGTTTGTAAGCAACGCTGAATTGTTTATATATCTACAGGCAGGATTCTAAGAATGAATATAGTGGGATAACTTGTATGATCATTTCAACTAGGTCCCTAAGAACTGTAGCTTCTTCCTGAGTGTGCTTAATATAGGCAGAGTGAGCTGTCCTAGGATTCAACAATTTAGGGGTTATTGGTTCCACATCATCTTAAGCATCTCTGGATCAATAGTGTATTTCGTAACATCATTATCAACTACAGCTTTTCCTTTAAGTTTCTTTAATTCATTCTTGAGAGCTGTAATGACCAAAACTTTTTCCTGAAGACTAGCATTTAAATCAGAGATTTCCACAGACTTTAGATTGACTTGATTAATTAACACATCACATTGTTCTTTTGATCGAATACGTGCTGGTTTAATCGAGTCATAAAGTTGCTTATAGGTCTGTTTCAAATGTTCATTCTCAGCAATAAGCTTTGAAACCCTATGATCCAATTCAATATTTATCGTTTCAATCTCCTCTAAGTCCTTTTTGATCTTATCCTCATTCATTTCTCCACTTAGAGATTTTATTCTCTCTTTTAACTTTATTATGACCGTGTCTTTCTCTTACGACTGAGCTTTCAATTCATTTAATTCAAAATATTGATCAAAACTTAGAGCACTTTGATTTGAAACAGAATTGTCTCTTTGAAAAATTTCCTGATTAAGTTGAGTATCAACTTCTAAAGAGATGCAATGTTTTTCAAGAGTGGAATATCTTCTTAACAGTTTGTCGTAAATCTCTTTTTCAATGAAATCGTTTTTGTTGAGAAGCTCAGTCTCAAGTTTGAGACACTTTTCACATTCATTTACATTCACACAAGCATTATCCACAGAAGAATTCACAATTATGTTTACTATATCTTTGCTAATGACTTGTTCCAAGAGTCGTTCATTTTCGTTCAAAACTTGATTCATTTTAACTTCAAATGTTTTAGACTCTAAACGTTGTTGTTCCACATCCTGTTCCATTTGATGAAAGACATTTTGGACTTCAGAAAGTTCATCAATCAAAAATTGATCAAATGTATTGAATAAGTCCTTCAGAGCTTTTACAAATGGAATTATTTCATCCCTAAAACAAGCTTTTGTATGTTCAAAATCCCTACCGTGCCCTCAGTGATGGCTGTGGCAGTGGTTCTTTCTTTGACAACCACGTCAAAGCCAGCAAGATGGTGTTTAAGTTTCTTCAAACTCGTATTAACCATGCTGACTTTAGAAAGTTCTTTTGGAAGAATTCTGAGAATTCTGAGACCAAAAGGCTTGTTCAGCAGATAATTCAGTTTGTGGAATAAATCGTGTTTCAAAATCGTAAGAAAGTTGGTTAAGAGCAGGTTAATTCATCTGGTTGTAGTATTAAACTTTTCTTTTCTTAACTTTGGATTCTGGGTGTTTTTTTAAAAAATCATTTTTTGAACGACTCTCTTCAGCAAGGTATAATGGGTCTCTTTGGAGTCTTGGAATCACAATAGCATTGTTATTCTTATTGGACATGTCATCATAAAGCTTCGGTTCCAACTGCTGAGCTTTCTTCAGATAGAAAGGATTTTGAAAACCTAGAGCTTGTTTAGTGGTATGATCATAAAAAAACTAAGGTTTCGTCAACATGTGAACAGTTTGTGCAGATTGATCTCTTTTTAAAAACAATTTTATTAGCTGTTTGATCTTCTTTGCATATGTCTCAATCTCCGTATCAATGTTTCTAGATTCTTCTTTCTTAAAATCATTTTTGAGAAGAGTAACGTTTGCTTTTAATGATTCCTTTTCTTTTTAAATGTTTCTAAAAGGAATTTGTTTAAGAGATTTCAATTCTCTACAGACTGTACATTGAATCTGAAAATTACCATTATTCTTTATTCAACATTTGGTCTTTTTTTCAAACTTTACTTGTTCTTTATATCTTTCAAGCTCAACAGTTAAAGTATCATTGACACTTTTATTTTCCAGATTTATCTTGGTACAATTAACTACTTGGGTTTTCAGTTGTTCAGTCACAGATAATATCAGTGCATCTTGTTGTCCAGAAGAGTTAGAATTCTAAACAACTGGTTGTTGTGATTCAATAACATACTGGGGCATAAGGATTTATGTTTGCTGATCAATGTTATTCAGTCTCTGAATGGTTCACAACCATTTGATTGTTCAGAAGACGGGCATCGCCTTGCACAAAAACCTTGGTTTATCTTTTTAGTATACACATTATCAGCGATTGCTTACCTCAGCAACGAGCCTCTGACCAAGGTGCAAATAATCATAAATCGTTGAGCCGATGCGGTCGTCTTTCGCTTTCTCTACTCCACCTTTATAGTTGTAAATCGATCAAGGCGGGATTAATCGGTGATTAATCAGATTGGCATTTTTGGCAAAATGTGGGTATTTTCGACAAGTTTTGTGTATTTCCGTCGAGTTTTAGATATTATTGGAAAGTTTTTTTATAAAAATCAAATGGTAATAGGTTTAAACAAGTTATATAAGTTATCAAACACAAGGCTTACGGGTGAGTTTTAGGTACTTCGGTAAGTTAGGAAGGTTTTCGGCAAGTTTGACCACCCTTGACCACCGTTGATCGTCGTTGACCACGGTTGACCTATTTGTTTGACCCTGCTACATTAATCGGCAAGGTTGGTGGCCTTGTAGCATCTAATCAGCGATTAATCGGCCTTGTAGACCTTGTTTTGCAACACTGTTCTGAACCATAATGAGATAAATTCACCATGAGAGCAACTTTGGCAGTGTTGAGTTCATCACAATCAGAGCCATATGCATCCAAATCATCGGCTTGATAAGCAGCATTGTGGGTAATGACACTCTGTGTGGCTTGACCTTCTACAGTTCCTGGATCTGCCAAAATGCGAATTTTCATCCTCATGTAGAATTTGGACCATTTGCTGAGCTTGTGCCAGCAAACACTTTATCCTTAAACATGAATATCCGTTTCCTCTTAGGTTTAGTGCACTGTGTGGACTCTTTGTGTCTTCCCCTTTACATTTGTAACAAATAACAGTCCTTTGTTTCCAAGAATTGCTTCCACTTGCTCCTGGAGTGTAGGTTCTACTTGTACCCGAAGCAACAGAAATTTGTCTCCCCTAAACTGGTTGTAAAGTAATTCTACCATCATTAATGGTAGCTTGTTGCCTAGGGTTTGACGAGTTCCTAAGCTGATTGTTGGTAGTAGGATAGTGAGATGTGATGACAGCTAATAGGAATGACATCATATGGTAAATGGCATCAATGGGGTTATCACCTTGCTTGAACATCGAAACAGTTAGACCTAGGTCTAGTGGAGGAAATTCAAGTTGTTGTTGTTGTTGGTTAATTGTGGGAGCATATTTAATTTGAGGGATTGATGATGGTGGAGAATAAGCGTTGTGGTGAACTGATGATTGATAATCATTGGATGGATAAGTGATTAAAAGAGGTGTTGATGATTGATTTCTTGAGTATTGTTGAGACTGGTAAGGTGATCCATACTATGGAGACTGATATAGTGAAACTTGTGGTTGAAATTAAGAGTTTTGGTATGACTGATGATGAGTTTGATAAGGAGACTGGGTCATTTGATGGGTTGCAACCAAAGCAAGCGGATCTGAGTTGCGTTCATGCATTAAATGAACTTCATTTGCATGAAATTCATGTTGTCCCAAGTACGCAATGATGTGCATCAATCGTTCGTTCGTGATGCAAATCCCGAACCAGTTTGACTTTCTTTCCTTTAATTTGCTCCACTCAGGAGGAAAGAAAGAGAATTCAAAAACGTGGGTGTCATAGAAATTGTTCCAGTTTCATATTGTAGATGTTCATGTCATTTAGTGAGCAATGAAAATCTCAAGTAGAACTCACGTAGTGTTTCCCTTCTTATAAGCAAACTTATCGAATTCATCATAAAGCTTACACTTCTTTACCTGTTTCGTCAAATGAAGGTTCCTGACATGAGATGTTAAATTTCTTTTACTAAAGTTCCTTGGCGACTTTATGATTGCTAACCAATGCATAGACCTCTGGTGGTAGTCCTTGGAGAATGATATTTGTTGCCTTGACATCACAATCAGCTTGAATTGCTTCTGTAGCTGATAACTCAGAATATTTCTTTGTTAGTTACTCCATTTTCCTCATTAAAGGCCAGATGAGTAGGACTTTTCAACGGATTCAAGGATCATTGTCCATGTTGTCTATTCATCATGTATAGCTCCATTATGCTTTGTTTCATGATTATTGAATATGTTTTTCAACATTGGTGGTGATTGTCAGCACCCGAAAGAATTGCTTTGTCAGCAAGAGTCGTCATTGAGAAATATGTATGTTAAAAGATTATTGTCGGATCGAACGGTGGTAGAAAGAAATTATGTTTTAATTAAGGTTATCTTTTAAGTCTTGAGATTTGTTTAGTTCGGTTTCTATTAAACTTGACTAGTTCGGTTGTCTTCTGGAGATGACTAGATCGGTTATCTCTTGGAGATGACTAGATCGGTTGTCTCTTGGAGATGACTAGATCGGTTGTCTCTTAAGATGACTAGTTCGGTTGTCTTCTGGAGATGACTAGATCGGTTATCTCTTGGAGATGACTAGATCGGATGTCTCTTGGAGATGACTAGATCGGTTGTCTCTTGGAGGAGATGGACTAGAATCGGTTATTGTCTATTGGAAGATGACTAGATCAGTTGTCTCACAAAAATGACTAGATCAATTGTCTCTGAAGATGACTAGATCGGTTGTCTCTAAAGATGACTAGATCGGTTGTCTCTGAAGATGACTAGATTGGTTGTCTTACGAAAATGACTAGATCGGTTGTCTTACGAAACCCACTTTTTCAAAACTCAAAAAGACACGTTTTTTACGATTGTTTTTCGAAAAATTTTTGTTACCAAATAGTGTTACTAAGCTTTTTAGGCGACAAGAGAAAACATGAAAACTTTAAGGTTTTTAAGCCGAAAAAATTTAAAATCAAGATTTTGACCTTTATAAAGCTTACGAACACAAAAACTAAGATATTTTTCTATGAATCTAAGCACACACACCTATAAAATTTCCCAAAAAGGGGATAACTAGATCAAAAGTACCTTTTGTAGATGATATTTTAGTTTGGATTTTAAGCTTAAAAAACAAAGAGAAAAAAAACGAATGGTATTAGAGGAAAAACTACACGAAAACTTTATCAAACACAATATCTAAACACACCACTCCATGAATCTTGATACCAATTGTAGAACAATCAACTAACATTCATAGAAAAAGGAAGAGAGTTGTTTTGGAGAGAGAGTGATTGGATAAACTTCTAGAGAGAGAAAGGAACTAGAGATGAACTTTGTATTATGTGTGAAAAATAATGAACACATCCAACCACTCTCCAAGGCAGTAGAGGGTGTATTAATACTTACATAGTGACTGTGGGGCTGTGAGCCTTCTTGGTTTGTCCATGGGCTTTAGCTAACAAGCCTAGTAAGTTTCCAAAAATTGACTTAACGAGCTAACTACAATTATCTATGGAAGTGACCGATACTTTCGTGTTCTTAACAATTTTACAACATGCCATCAAGCCCAAATAAAACTGACTTAACCAAAAATAATCTTTCATAAAATTAAGAATCATCGTTACAAATTAAACTTGCAATTGAGATGCAGCCAATCGCGAGCTGTAAACACAAATTCATATATAATAAAAAATGCTCGCCCGTCCTTAGACACATTATTTGGTACACAACACACTTGCATTTTTTCCTATCTTGCGAGCTTTTAGGTATGTCTTTGTGTTTGTTTGATGCTTGTGATGTCTTTTGGTGTCTGATATGCGATCATTAACATAAAAAAGTAGAAAGTTGAACATAGAAATAATCTGAAAATGACTCATATATTCATAACTTCAATATATAAAATGTTGTAATCATGATCGGTAATAACCCTAACGTAAACACAACATATAAAACAACCACTTACGACCACATATAAGATTGTAAACAATATCATGAAGTGCTTATTTCACTGGGCAGAAATACTTTAAAGCACACAGTAAATCATAAGTTATGACTAAAAATTACATAGCCCGTATAAAAGCATGAACACATATCAGACACCAAAAGACATCACAAACCTCAAATTTAGGATGTACTGCGTGCTTTAAGGTATTACTACCCAATGTGAAATAAGCGCTTTCTGATATTGTTTAAAGTCTTATATGTAGTCGTAAGTGGTTATTTTATATGTTGTGTATACATCAGGTTATAACCGATTACAATTACAAAATTGTATATATTCAAGTTATGAATAGGTGAGTTATTTTTATATTATTTCTTTGTTCAACTGCCCTTTTTTACGTTAATGACTACATATCATACACCAAAAGACACCACAAACCTCAAACAAACACAAAGACATTTTTAGAAACTCACAAATAGAAAACTGGACAGAAGAAAGAGAAAACGTAATGAATGAAAATTCATAATAAAAAATCATACATTTATTTGTTACATTTTCACTTTCTTTTACATCGTTTTTGTTCTAATCCCAGTTGAAAACATTTTTTAACGACAAACCTTAACAAGAAAAACCTACCGAAGGAAAACCACTTCTAAACCTCGCCACCAGCATACATAATGAAAAATACGTTCCATATTCTTATTATCCACATGCTATATTGAAAACCACAATTTGTGGTTTGTAACTCATCGGAATGCAGATCATATAGCACCCTGCACAAATCAGCAAATTATGACACATCTCACTTGATTGTCACTTCCTCCAATCATACGTGGCTTACATCATTATACTTACTACTTCAGTTAAGCTAAACACACAAAAGATGTGGAACACTAACTTATACACACTAATGAAAAGACTAGGATACATTTCAACCTCTAACTTTTTTTTACACATACCAAGCTACTCACTCTGACAAAACAATAAAGGAAACTTAAATCATTGAAACACATACCCTATCATAGGTATTATTATAGAGCTAAAACATGATGAACTTCACAGATCAAGAATGGCAGAAAAACTTTTGCCTTAATTAACATCCTTATAACCTCCAACTTCGTCGCTTCAGCTGCAATCAACATTAAACAAACATTCTAAAAAAGAAATAACACTTCCAAACAACACATGCAATACACCATTTCTAAAAACCTTACACGCTTAAAACACAGTCATACTTACAAAAACGAACAAACGATACAGTTGCAGATACAATTTTTTTAACACCACCATCACAGCCTGAAATCTATGGAAATTAAACAAAACAGGCAAAAAAACTTCCAAACACCACATGCAATACACCATTTCTAAAATCCTACACACTTAAAGCATAATCAAAGTTACACGAATAAACAAAAAAAACATACCCCTAATCTGTGAACCACCATCAACAACACAACTGTCAACGCAATTTAATTAAGACCATATGAAACCTTGAAAAGAGAAATCTGGAAGAAGCACTTGTACCTAGATATACGAAACCATAAAACCACCAAACATCCACCACTCTTAACTACTGTGTATATATATATATATATGGAGAGAAATATGTCCACACTAAAGAAGAGTGTTGGGTGCACTTTCATAAGTCAGTGTATAGTTTGTAACGAAAAGGGCCAACAAATAAAATCACAACCCAAAAAAGAAAAATGGCACCGGACATGTTATAATGGGCCAACTAAGAATCCACGTAACCAAACGACACAACATAAACTCAAAACAACAACATTAACTAACAAACATCATCGTCCACACGCCTATTGTATAATAGGTTAATTATATAGAAATTTTTTAATTTTTGACAAATTCGATACTATATAAGAAATTTGTACATTTGATGCTATTTTTACAATTAATGTTTATTTTAAGGCGTTTACTCTTTTAGCCACGGCGACCTTGTCGCTTAAGATTTTACCATTGCATTTAGTTAATTATTTCTTAAGTTTGATACTCTCTCCGTCCTAATTTATTTGTTCAGTTTTGACTTTCTAAGTCTTTTTTGTCGACTTTGACTTTAAATAATTTTGTTTGTGTTATTTAATATTTGATTCAAAATATATTAATGGATTGAGTTTTAAGTGTATTTTCTATATATAATTTTCATCAAGTATTATATAACACAAACAAAAATATTTTGAGTCAAGCTTGACAAAGGAAAACGGAAATACTCAAAAAGTCAAAACTAGACAAATAAATTGAGACAGATGGAGTATATGATTTCTAATTAATATAACCTTTTAGAGGCTTAGGTTACCTAACACCATATGAACAACGACACTCTCGCGGTCATTATCTGCTTTACACCCTCACACAACATCTAAAATACCCTGGTACCATAACACCATTAACACCACTTTTCAGGACTCACACTTTTAATTTTTCATAACACCCCCTTAACAAATTAAAATATTTCATTCATTAAACAATATTACACATTACAAGTACTTAAAAAAACCATTCTAAAATTTAAAACCTAAAAAAATACTTAAAAAATACATTAAAAAAACATACGTCCCGGCGACTAAAAGTTTTCGTCTTCATCTTCGTCTTCGTGTTCAACTTCATGCCAAATATGCTCCATAAGGTTATGTTGAAGACTAATATGAGTTTCTCGGTCCCGTAATTCTTCTACTAACGTTTAAACATGGGACGATTTTCATCTTCTACTAACGTTTCGTGATACTCATACACTTGTTGAAGAAAGTAAACGTCATATTCGTTATCGACGTCAAAAGAGTTTGGTTGTTGTTCTTCTTCGATGTCATTTGGATTCATTGCAAAGTATGGATTCATTTTGTGTAAAGAGTGTTTGTGTAGAGTGTGTTTGTGTTTTGTGTATGTAAAATAGATGGAACTTCTTTAGGCTAAAATTAAAGGGTTTTAGCCGTACAATAGCAACGTACTTTCTTAAATGTTTCATTTTGGTACGTGAACTTTTTTTTGTTCCACTTAATGTAACGAACTTTCAAGTTTTGTGTTAATTTGCACCAACCTTGACTGGCAACCGGGAAAAAAGTTATAAAACCGGAAAAAAGCCTACGTGGCATGTTTAATACTTTTTCTAATGTTCCGTTTTGGTACGTGAACTTTTTTCTAATGTTCCGTTTTGGTACGTGAACTATTTTATACACACGTTTTTATAAACACATTTTTATACACGTTTTTATACACACATTTTTATACACACGTTTTTATACACACATTTTATATGTGTAAAATGTGTGCATAAAATCGTGTACACAAATGTGTATAAAAATGTGTATAAAAACGTGTATAAAAATATGTGTATAAAAGTATGTATAAAAATATGTGTTTAAAAATACGTGTATAAAAACGTCTATAAAAATGTATGTATAAAAACGTGTGTATAAAAACATGTGTATAAAAACAGTATTTCAAACTATGTATAAAAATGTGCCAATAACTGTATAAAAAATATGTAAAAAAATCTTGTAAACAAATGTATGTATAAAATGTGTGTATGAAATTTGGGATGTAAAAAACTGAGTAATAAAAATTGTGAGTATAAAAACATGTCTAACCAATGTGTATAAAAATTAGTGTAAAAAAATATAGTAATAAAAAATGTGTGAAAATATGTGTATAAAAACATGCGTATAATCATGTGTATATAAAAATATGTGTATAAAAACATGTATAAAAATGTGTATAAAAATGCGTGTATAAAAATATTTGTATAAAAACGCGTATAAATTTAAAAATAATTAGAAAAAAAATAAACAATCGTTAGTATAAAAGACTCACGTTGCAAACGTTCGTTGGCTAAAAAGCCTAACATTGCAAACGGTCGTTAAGTGGAACAAAAATATAGTTGATTCCGGTAAAACAAGTTTGATGGTGCAAATTAACACAAAACTTGAAAGTTCGTTACATTAAGTAGAACAAAAAAAAGTTCACGTACCAAAACGAAACATTAGAGAAAATATGTTGCTATTGTACAACTAAAACCCTTTGAATATCAAGACAAGCAATGGAAGTACACTTGCCTTCCAAAAAAAAAGTTGGCTAAATCTCATATCGACATGATTCTGGAGTTTGCTAACATTTCACCCTTATTTATTGATGTCGATGTAATACTTCTTTTGAGCAAAGAAATTTCTATTAAGTATTTAACCCCATTCCATGGCCAATAAGATGCAAAATAAATCAACTTCCACCAACAAAACCAGAAAAACGAACCAAGAAAAGACCGGACCAGACAAAACCAGTTACACTAGAAGCTTTTCAAGATATCTAAGAACTAAATCACATCAGTAGACTCTAATTATTTTTTTGTTTTCAAACATGTTCTTTATATTCACAATTTTAACTTCAAAGAACCAAATCTGTACTAGTTTAATGCTGAAGTTTGGGACCAAATTTAATAAGACGGTTAAACCAGTTGATCAGTCCTGGTTTCTGTAGTTATTAAGTTGATTTTTTGGTTACAACATGACGAAACCCAAGGCAAACAGAGAACATCATTTTTTTCACCAAACAAGTTTGTTCAAGTTTTGGGACCCTTTTGAGCCAGAATCCTGGTTCTATTACTTCACCACTATAACAGAGAAAAAACAAACTGATCGTGCTATTTAGTAATGATATTACCAAACAAATTTTGAGATCCTAAAACCAACAACAAGAATATTGGTTGTTAACTGATATAAATGATTGCATAAATGGCACAATATCTAGTCGCTAGTTTTTCCTATAAATGGCACCATAATTTAGTGATGTTCAGGGAAAAGGGTATGTAACTCATGTATACTTTCTATGATAAAGGCCTCATACTTATTGACAACCAACACCTAGCCGTCGATAGCTCCCTTGAAATGAGCCACCAGACACCGATCGACATGCTCGAATGATGTATTCTATATATCACTGTCAATCTAGTCTCAACTCTTGCGATTCACGCAACTCTGTGAAAATTATGTACCCTTATGTTAATCTGAATGTAGTTTCCTTTTTTGGCACCTTTTAATATACCAAGTAGCATGTTTATGAAGACCCATGCCTATCAACACTTTAAGGCTTGTGACCATCACAAACGTCATGACCGTTAATATTAATATCCACACAAGTCTCCATAGAATTGGCCCACAGGGTAGATGTGCAGCATAAACTGGACTTAACACTCTAATAACCTGAAATTACAGTATCAAATTATGTGCATCAAAACAAAATTGAACAGTCAGATTACAAAGAATATAATAATAATAATACAAGTCTTGTGACGTTGCATGTGAATTAGATTGTCCAATTCATGCGTATATAGGACAAGTGTTCGATATACTTGTCTCCCACATGGCATAATCTGTGGACGCCATATTTTGATTTTATCTTAGACCCGCATTTAGGATAATAATAGCAATGCACAATAGAAGCTAAATCCCATTAGACAACCGACCCCATATTGTCACCTCTAGCTGAATAGCAAGCTACATCCTAGCTCATTTTCGCTGTGATTGCTCTCATTGCCCTGACTTTTACTATTTTCAACTTGGAGAGAGTAATTGCGTAACTTTCAAGTTTTTGTTCAAGCTGATGTCAGTAATATGAAATCAGCTCGAAGCACCTACATTTGCTAATAGGATAAACGGAAATTGTTGTCTAAATTCTATGTTTAATTCACAAAGTCTTACAAAAAAAGATAAATCTAAGAGAACTTGAACCTCACTTACCCTAATGGATAATTAAGGATAAATTATGTGTTTAACCTCACAAAAGTGATGTTTGGTGATTCTTTTTAGGCCCCGCTAGTAACTTAATTCCATCCCATATTTACTTAGCAAGAATATACCAGAGACATATAATCTTAAACATACCATTAGAAACACACACAAAAAGAGCTGTTTTATATACATTACTTACCACACAAGCTGGTGCCAGAGGGACAAAAGTAAGGTTTTTCTTCGAATTCTCTGGCTCCATATTCAGAGTCTGTAAAAGAAACATGATATCAAGAAGAGTATCCATGAGCAATAGATTAATATCATACATGCTAATCAACGAAAATGAAGGTATAACCGAACTAGCTCAAAAATCCATTAACACTTACGAGAACCCAATCAAATTGAAAGCATTAATCCCCAAATAATACTATAAAAGCTTTAAAATACATACATCCAATTACTTAAGACCCATATTATATAGATCACGTATCAACATATATTTACGAATCAAGCAAATAGAAAAGAAAATGAGCATGCAACAGAAGCTGCCTACTAATCATAAAATGAAATTTGTGCATTCATAAAGAGTATGAAAATCATATAGCAATATAATCAATGTTACCTGCTTGCAAAGGTCTTCAAGGAATTCAGAATATACGATGGGCTTTATTTCATTGAATTTTGCAATGAAAGAATGTTTGATTATATCAATCATCAATTCGCAAAAGTAAACCACAAGAGCATTCTGCAACATCCAAAGTTTGAAGAATTTGAATAAAACGAGGTAATAAGGGAGACAATATTGGGTAAATTTGCCTTACATTCTTCAGTTCAAGTAAGTTGCATATGTTATTTTGGTTAATGGTATGATGGTCAAATAGAAAACATAAATAGGAAACTGTTCCATCTTGATCTATTAATCTTTTTTGGAACAGTAATCTTGATCAAATATTGCGATTTTGAATAATGAGTCCCGTCTAAGGAAAATCTTGCCGGAAGAAAAAGTGTAGCACAAACACATTCAACTCTGACAATAATAGCATTTTATGTTTAATACCATGAATAGTATTTTAATACTGTTCCGAGTTATTAAGTATACGCTGCTCGAATATTATTTTAAGATATGGCAAGTAACTTGACTGGAGGTAAATTTCACAAAATTAAAGAAAAATGAACTTGCATAAAAAGGAAACTGAACTTACATAAAGAAAATTCTGAAACCACGGACCTTCAGCTTCCAGTATATTCTGAGCCAAGACAAAAACGAGAAAGGATGCAATATGGAACCTCTCCACTGAATCTGGAAATGGAGCAGAAAAATTATTCACATCAACATAGAACTTTGATAGCAGCCAGAAGCTTGTCGTATTGAAACACAATTCATGATACAAAACAGAAAGCATCACCGATCCCTTTAAATCCCTTCTATGTTACCATAACCTCATACCAGTGTGTAAACCATAACATCACCATAAAATTTCCCTTTTTGTGTACGAAAGATCCTAAGTACTTAAAGACATTTACTTCTCGCTCCTTACAAATAGTATTTTCTATATAAAGACATTAAAGAAAAAGAGAGTAGACAAATGATACAAACTAATCCTTTCAAGCAATATTAAGTACAATTTCAAACCAAATCAGATGATAGGAAAAGAGACTCACCAAAATATACCAGACTCTGTATGTTATCCTTGCTAAAACGTTTAAAAACATTGCTTTTTATCTCTGAAAAATTGTTTGACACCAGCAAAGCAAACAAGGCATTGTTGTGAGCAACTATACATGTGGACAAAGTAATGGCCTGAGCTAATAAGATGAAGGAATGGACAAGTACAAAGTGTTAAGGAAACAAGAACAACTAAATTTAGGCAACATTATTAAAGAATATATAATTATCAACAGGATTGTGGAAAAAAAGGATATTTGATGAGGCCACAGCTAAGGCTTCATCGGAGATGAATCTCCACAGCCAGTATCTCATGTTTTCTGATGAAGAATTCGCTAAGCCATCAGCGGTATTAAATAGTGTTTGCAAGACATCTCCTCCAAAATTTTGGCATAATTTATCAAATATCTGTCAACGATGACATAATTCAAGTTAGTTACAAAAGCAGAGTGTAGTAAACCAAAACACAACATTTGAATCCTGGACTTGATAAAGAATCTATCTATACATGATAATAAGAACTAAGCTACAGCGTTGCATGAACTAACCGTAAACCCTGACCCTAAACATTTTAGAATCCCAAATCGCGTATTCTGACTGCAGACCTATTTTTTCTCTCATATCTAAAATTGTGCTTTCTAAATGACATTGAGATTTAACATAAATCAACCTTTCCCTCTGTAGTGGCCATACTAATCCATCAACCATTGTCGCTATTCGTAAGTTACTCTATTTGGTGTTCAAGAATTTAGTAGTATCAATATGTAAGTGACTTATTTTGATAATTAAGCTTTTCCCTGTTGAATAAACTAAGTAGGAATGTTTTGTAGTTTCTATTACCCAGCGCCACGAGTCTGTGATGCACACGCAATCGCAACACGCATCGGTCAACACGCATTTTAAAATCAAGATTGTAGGGCTTGTGACTAATCATTAATCATAATACTTAACATGTCCACATCGTAACCATGAGATCATATAACCATAAAGATAAATAAAATCATAAAAGTGGCTATAAAAACTCATTGAACGAAGCAAAGTGCTGAAATTCGATATAAGGGATGTAAGTTAACATAGAACTGCCTAATACTTAGAAAGATTTAGAAGTGGCCCATCAACTGTTGGAGCATGTCACTTTGCTGGCTGGGAACATACTGTAAAATTTTAGCATTCCCCAAATACTCGTTAGTGGTCCACCACGTTTATTCGAGCTCCGTATACTGAGAAGTCACTTAGACTCCCTGAGCATCGCTTCCTCACACCCGTCATTTTTCCAAGTATCGGTGAGTGGTTACATTCCACAATCAGCTTGCAAACTTCTATTGTTATCTTAAGTAGCTATTTTCTTCTAAATATCAGCTATCCTTCTTGCATTGCGTGTATTATACTTATCATTGAGCATATTACCCTTAATCAGATGTACAATACAAAAGAATAGGTGGTCTCAAGAAGAAAATAGCAACAGTGAAGCCGATATAAGTTTGCAAGGTCACTAACCTCTGACAGAGGCAATGTGCTTAGAAAAAATGCCACATGCATACCTGGAAACATGTCCACTTTCTCATTGATACTTAAAGGAAAGGTGGGTGCAGAATAATGTATAGTGAGAACAAAACAATGATTGTAAATCCCAAGTGCAGCCTCTCAAGTCCTCGACTAATGAAAGCTTAAACGACATGTAATTTACCACAAGAGCATTAGAAAAATGCTAACATTTTTTTCATCACTCTTGACCAGCAATGTGACATGCTCCAACAATAGATGGACAAAATACCAATGTTAGACAATCTCAGGTTCATATCTCCCATTTAAAAAATTATGAACAAATTCATCTTTATCTTAGTATTGATGACCTCTAATGTGCACTCAATGCCAATATGCATTATTCTATAGCCTTACAAAAATGTGTGGACACGACAAGTATTATGGTTTTAAAATGTGTTATTAGTTTAACCTAAATGCCACTTGCTATGGCCCTTTTAGCTAGTTGTTTAACCTGAATGCATGATTGTCTTGTTCCAATTTTCTATATGATAATTTAATTTCATGTTAAGGACTTGTGTATCTATTCATGGTTAGCCATTATGAATTCATGTTGAAAATGTCTAGATTAGAAGTGTTATCCTGCCAAGTGTTTTTGGACACATCCACACTTAAGAAATGCACCTGCTAATGACACTCACTTTTAGAGGCAACTTCGGTTTTCATATCATTCCAATGTTCCTTTATGAGGCGAGAAAAGTAGAAAAGAAAATGGTAATTTATCCTTTCTTGATGTTTTAAACAGAAAAATAGAAAATCAATTAAACTAGTTCATTACATGCTAATGATATTGCAGACAACTTATCACCATTAAGAAAAGGGTAATTGTTGATGCACATGTAAACAACCTTTCGCAAATACTTAAGTTGAACTTTACACCTCTCAAGCTCACATGACAAACAAATGAGCCCTTAATTTCTTTACACCTCTCAAGTAATTATTGTATAGGTGTATGCCTGAGCTTACTGCTCAACACAGATTGAAAGATGTTTTTTTTTTGGCCATGTGTCATCTATTTCCTACGAAATTATATTGCTATCACTTATATCCCTGTATGTCTGTTAATTCCTCAGCTCCTTGTATTGAATGTATGGCTTTATGGGAGCATGAAATCACAATATATATTCAGGTTAACGGTTGACAACAGAGACCACAGTTCTATAGCTTGCAAATCAAAGCGTAGAAACTCTTGAATCATGTCACAATATACAAGTATTAAACACTACCATTGTATATTTGTATATAGATAATAAAACTCTAGCAAACCTCACAGAACACTTGTATTACCAAAAAGTCTATGGAGTAGTATGTGTGCATCACCTAAAGGAAGTCAGAAACTGCAACTAACACCAAAATATATCTTTTGTAAGAAGGGTCTAAGCAATGCGGCATTTTAGTCTATTATAGTGTCATGGCTGACGAGTATCTGATCAGAGTGTGTTGTGTAATGGCATGATTTCCATCGCGTGTTTATAGTCGACAATTCAGCATATATTGATAGCATACCTCTCATCATATACCAAATTAGATTTACTAGTAGGTTCCATAGAGTACCAATTATATTTTGCCTATTTAACAATATGTAAAGTAACACATGGATTTTATAAAAAATTCTCACCTCCAATACATTATACACCACATAGAGTTTGATTGTTCCTTGGCCCCGAATCATGTGATAAATCAGGCTGATATCTAGGTAGCAAAACATAAAACATAAAACAATGTACCACAAAAGAAAATTAGGAATGGACCAATCAAGACTTAAAAGAAAGAGCTGATAAAGGACTAGATTCCCTTACTAAACCTGTTTGTTGCAATAAAATAACTCCAGAAGCCAGCATAAGAAAGCAACCAAAGTCGGAAAGCTCTGCAGCTGAAAGCATCTTAAACTGCCTGTCAAAAACATAGAAGTTATTATAGTATCAGTAATATTTAACATTCTTATTTGTCATAACATAATGAATACCATTATAAGCAATTCAATGTCCATTTAGGCAGGACAATAATAATATTTCATTAAGAGGCTTGAAAACAAATATAATAGATTAATGAGGAACCAAGATTGTTTCACAAGCAGACCATAAGAATAAACTGTCACACCTTATCAGTATATCAAGTGGTTAATACAACGTCAAACAGGATGCCAATTCCCAATGACATCATATATCGTATACAAATAAAGTTGTGGCCAGTTCACAAGATTAAGATATCATGTTAGTAATTTAAGATGATTCCAATATGATGCTTTAAACTGAAGATGAATTGCTACCACTGTACCAGATCTACTGGGAGTGAAAAGTTATAGATTGCACCAATGGTGACTTGCATGACTATAAGTACTGGTTACTATTCTCCGGTGCAGATATAAATACACAAAGTTAATAAAACACGCGCACTTAATAGTTTCAAGGCTGCTAAATAAATTGTTCAATGCACAGCGCCACACCTATTTGACCTAAAAGATACCACAGATGGTCCATAAATGCAGAAAATGGCGACCCCGAAGAAAGAAAACCGCAGATGGTCCTAAGGTTAAATTGGTGGAAACTATAGACCTTTTTAGAGACAAGAAATATACCTTGTTTTCAGAAGCCTCCAAGATGTAGTGAGAAGCCTAATTGGCATGATCGTTAACAGTGACAAGAATGAATCCAAGCAGACAAAGAAGCCAACGTCTATGATCTACAAACGAAATGTCATTAATGCTCCCCAATGGCTTGCAGGAACCAAAAATTAATCTCATTGCAAGAAGAAAGGTTATGACAGATATGAGATACCAATATAGTATCTTGTTACTCACATTGCTGAATGGTAACCATATATTAACAGATGGTCACAAGAAAGATATAACACACACATATCTGTATCATGTGTGCACATGTGTCCATATATACACATTCATATATGTTTGGTGAGAGGCCATAAGAAAAACAGATGTACATGCACACCTAGCTTTGGAACATAGACGTAATACATTTCTCATGTGAAGTATTATAGATGAGCTTTAAAAGGCTATATACTAGTTTTAAGAACCTAAGGTATATATTACATTTTCAGATAGGAAATAAAAGGTTGATCACACAGAAACAAACAAGTCCATGCACGAATTAATATAGATGATAATAAAGTTTTCGTATAAAGTTAGGGACGAATATAATTTACCAATTCACACCGCCATGGCATGCGAAATATAGTGTCATATACTCTTTCTCGGTCTTTCTCATTGGCAAGGGTAGTTGTTGTCCTTAACGAATTTCCACCATGCATTTCTTCCATAAAGTATTTAACCGGTGACCTCTCCAATAAAAAATTGTCTGTCATACATGTAAGTATTACATGTTATAAAAAGACTCCTGTAGTATATATATTCGTAATAGTGATATAATTCAATAAAAAAATAAGCATGTTTAAGTTACATGTCCATCACAAGATGCACTTGATCACAGTTAACAAAATCCAAGAATGTAAAACAAGCAGCTTACAAGCTTTTATAATAAAACAGGAAATGACATAAAAAGGAGCCAGCATGTTTCAACTTCAGATGATAACTCTATAGAAGCTAATATTACTGTTAAAAGCATAGAAGGCAAAGATTCCCTACATCTCCGGAAGATATAAAAGAATACTACCTAATATACATGAATATTAAGCATAGTCATCCTCATCTAAACAGTCATGAGACTAAATTGCTACCACTTTGGACAGATAATGAGAGCAAACACATATCAATCTATTAGTGATGCCTAACGTGAACTATCATAACCTGTACTAAAATTAATCAACTTTATGATACACATGAAACACATATGATTTAAACATGTTAAGATATCTATTAGAGTGTTAGCTTATTAATAAAAGCATGAGGGTTCAATATTAGATTCAGCCATTCAGCGGTGTTAGCCCTTCTTCAACTTCAATGAATGCCCTACAGAAAGGTTCTTTAGCAATTTTATACCAGTGATAACTGAATATGGTTCAGTAGCCAACTTAATATCAGGAAGCAACCGAAGTATTTATTTATCTTTTTGATTGTGTATGCAGGGTCCTTGAACTAGCATTCAATTTTTAATGTGTTTCAACTTAATACGATGCTTAGCAGAAGTATTCAAATGCTGCTGGTTCTCAACATCAGGACTTCAGTATGCATAGTGCATATATCTACCTCAAGCAATACTATGGAGCATTTTCGGGTCTCTTGTTAATAGACTAAAAGCTTTGGGTCACATGACACCAAAGGTTCAAACCAATTAATTGCCTTACACTGATCTTATGTCTTAAAAGTACAGAATAGCAATTTAGAAGTCATAAGTATGTCTAAATACTAATAGACACGCTACACTCTTATTGCTTACATACTAAAATTTGCATTTGTGGCTTTATATAGAATCTAGACGCTTACTGAATAACTCTTTGAACTTGAATAGACCGCCAAGATAAGAATAGGGACCGGACCAGACAATACCAAGCCCCCAAGAAACAAATTAGACTCTAAGCTGATCCAGTTACCTCTTCCTTCATGTTGCCCCTATTTTCACTTTTTGGTAGGGGTGAGCAAAAGAAACCGAACCGAAACCGAACCGAAAACCGAAAAAACCGAACCGAAAAAACCGACCGAAACTAGAAACCGATGGTTCGGGTTCGGTTTCGGTTTTTGTCCGAAAACCGAACCGTAAAAACCAAACCAATTTTATAATAATATATAATTAATGTAATATAAATAAATAAATAATAAATCAAAATTTTAAATTTATATTTATTTTATGGATGAAATTATAATATATGTATTATGTTAATGTTTATATATGTGTTTGTCGTGTACGTGTGTTTACTTGACAATATATCGTTACATATATGACAATGATCATACTATGTGTATTTTCACATCCACGTGTGTTTCTCTCATTTATATGTGTATAATTGTATAATTTTGTGTAAACATTATTAGGCTAATATTGACAAATTTTTTTTATAAAAATAACCAATTTTCTATGTAAAACAAGTTTATTAATATAAATTAGCCACAACCAAATATAAACGCTTTGAAACCAAAAAAACCGAAAAACCGAACCGCAAAAACCGAGAAACCGAAAAAACCGAACCGCCAAAAACCGAGCGGTTTCGGTTTTTGGTTTTATAAAAACCGAATATTTCGGTTCGGTTTCGGTTTTAGCCAAAAACCGACCCAAACCGAACCGTGCACACCCCTACTTTTTGGGATCAAAAGGCTGGATAAAGTTTTAAACTTTTCAGCAACAGTTTATTTCATGTTTTATTCATATTAAGAGTGTCGATTCCCCTTTCCAAAATAATTCTAAAGTCGAAACCTTAAGTCACTAATGCTAACAAATCAACAAACTATCAATTTTCTTACATACTACTAGTAATTTCCAATTCCGCAAAAGGCAAAACTATGAGTTCTTTTGTATCAAAAGATATGCACTTAACAGGCATAAAACTTGAAGTTTTAAAAATGATTCTGCATAGCTGATAAAATGCAAAATCGCAAACCCTAATGATACATCCCCATTATATAGATTTCCAATTCAATAATTTCAAGTTCGCATCTTTATACTAACGAATGCATCAGACCATCAGTATATCAACCATACAACAAATTAAAACATTGAAGCAATCAACAAGACAAACAATTTAACTAATAAACGACAACTTTTTTAGATTTTCTTACATGTTATAATCATGTAAATGTCTAATTCATTAAGGCTTACAAAATAGCAAGCTGTCATCCTTTCTTCGAGTTAATGTCTAACTTAAACAAAAGGCCAAAATAAAAAGTTCATTCATCATATTCTAATACATCCGTTATAAAGATTTCCAGTTCACTACTATCAAGTTTGCATCTTTACGCAGCAAATATAATAATACCAAAAAAAATTCAAACAAAAAGGAAAAAAAGGCTCACAATTAGGATCGTCATCCGGCAACAACTGTCTCCAATCCAACGACTTATCCTTCTCAAGCATCCTACCAACACAATGCCCATTCATTTCCGCCCCGGTTTGTTTCTCCGTATCACTAAGTCTACTAGTACTACTAGAATCATCATCCATGTCCTTAACATTCTCATCAATCCGAAACATGGAATCCTCCCTAAAACTAGTCCTCTGCCTCAGCTCAGGCACGGAACTAATAACGCGCTTATCCTCGGCCGCAACTACCTCCTCATAGACAACAGATGATGACGTGGCACCACCACTAGTGCAATTAGTATTGATAACAAAAGTATTGTCATGATCATGATCAGGGTTGTTTTTTTTCTTCTTTTTGGAGGGTTTGTGTTTGCGTTTTCGACGGTTGTTTTGGGGAGGTATTTCGGAGTCGAAAAAGGAGGCGGAGGTGGTTAAGACGTCGAAAGAGAGCTTACGGCCGCCGGATCTAAGGTCTGACATTGGTGGTTGTGATGATGATGATGAATTTAGAGTGATCGATGATGATAAATCATTATTAGGGTTGTTATGATTCAGTGAGACTCATTTTACAACTGTTTCTTTGTTTGCTCATTGCTTGCGGGAGAATTACGTTTTTATTGGTTGGTTGGTTTCAAGTGCCGATACTCCTCGTTCTTTGCACTAAACTTTACTTTAGGACCACTTTGGCTTATATAGTCAACCTTTGGAGGAAACGACATAGCATAAGCGCCCTTGTCAAACAAGCACGGCATAAGAGCACGGGGTACCATAACGCCGTGGTGGCCGGCGTTAACGCCGTGGCCGGCGTTATGGTACCGGACTCCCTTTTTCGGCAACGGCGTTGGGTGCCAAGTTGCCACAGCAACTTGGTAACTTGGCCCCCTTTTTAAAAAAAAAATTCATTTTCACCCCCTCAACGTTTAAAAACGGCTAGTTTTCAAAATTTGAATTTTTTTTTGTTTTTTTTTTCATTTTACCTTATAAATACTACCCCAACTCAACCATTTTACACACACTAAAACAAAAACACTCTCTACACACAAAAATGAATCAAAATAATGAAGATCGTCAACTCTCCGTTTTTGAAATCGATGCTAATGATGATGAAACCGACGTGGTCTTTTTGGAGCAAGCGTACGCGTATCACCAACAATTGGTTGTCGAAGAAAATCGTCTACCACTTACCCGGAACCTAATCAATCGTGACCGGGAGGGGGCCGAAGAACGATTGATGGCCGATTATTTCAATGATCATTGCAGGTATCCCTTATATTATTTTCGAAGAAGATACCGTATGCGCCGAAAACTATTTTTGAAAATAGTCAAAGGCATTAGCACTTATGAGGCCGATCATACCATGTCAACACCATTCGTCGAGTCATGTATTCTTGCATCATACTCCATAACATGATTTTAAAAGATCAAAAGATGGCGGTTTTTGACTGGAACGAGGTGTACGCTAACCCGTCAAGAAATATGCAGCGTACATGGATTGAAAGGTGTGAAACTCAACGTCGGAAAAATAAAGAAATGCGAGACCGAGATACGCATCTAAGCCTCCAACAAAACCTTATGGAGCATATTTGGCAAGAAGTTGAACACGAAGATGAAGACTTTTAGTCGCCGGGGCGTATGTTTTTTTATTTCGTATGTTTTTTTATTTCGTATGTTTTTTATTTCCGTATGTTTTTTATTTCCGTATGTTTTTTAATTCGGTATGTTTTTTAAAAGTATTGTAATGTGTAATATTGTTTAATGAAATATTTTAGTTTGTTTAAGGGGGTGTTATAAAAAAGCTAAAAAAAGTGGTGTTATAACTCAAGTTATGGTTACCTAGGTTTTTTTGGATGTGAATGTGAATGTGAAAAAGCTGACGTGGCACCCCATAACTTGGTGTTACCAAGTTATGGTAGCTGGAGCTCTAAGTCAAAATCGTACTCTGGAGAAGCTGACATGTCGAAGGACGAACCAGGTCCGGAGTCAATAGCGTCGGTGCTAGTCCGGCAAAGGTACAATCGCAGAGTATCACAGAAGTACTACGTAGGACCACCACTGACGGTCTGGCACGTAACGACAGCTGGGTCAGCAAATACAGAGGAAGTACCAGTTGGACGACTTCTTCGTTGAACCTAAACGACAACCGCACTTCTCGTGTCGTCATGTAATGTTCGAGTAGTATAAATGGTAGAAGCCCGCTCCTTTGGACGGACAAGTCTACATACACTCTTAAACACATCAATACTCTCTATTCTCTCCGCAATTATCTCACAACTCCAATACTTATCCTCACGTCGGAGGTTGGTCTCGAATTATAAACCCGGGACGAGCTAACGATGTTCTCTCTTATTTTCAGCTAGGTTACGAAGGAGCAGCCTCCGAAGGAGCCAAGCTGAACCAAACATTCTTTGAAGTTTGAGGCGTATTTACCTAGTTTAAGCACCTCACGTAAATTTGCATCAACATTGGCGCCATCCATAGGACTCATTATCTCAATCTACTAAATCTAGAGAAAAGCCAAGTTATGAGAGATTCACAACAAGTTAGAGAGGAAGCCCCAAGAGTCATGACATGTTCTATTGTTATTTTCATTTAGTGATTTATTTATTATCGTATATCAATGTGTTATGACGATCCTCTCCGTCATGCCTGGCGTTTCCGCCTAGGTGGGGTGTGACACATCATGGACGGGGATATGTAGCTCGTCCCTTTCGGTGAACAACACAACATTGATTGCCTCACATTTTTATAATAGGCACACCATTAAGGTTTCATTTTGCTTTGGGATGACGAGCGTTGGTAACTTACCCATCTCCTCCTTCACGTCCTGAAACGCTTTCTCAACCCTTTATGTCCATTTGAATATTCCTTCATCATCGTAGCCTCTTGGTATATTTCGAAAGGAGAGCATTAACTCCGCTGACCTAGGCAGGAATTGCTCAAGGTCTGTTAACTTCAGACACAAGGTTCGTATCTGCTCCGGCTTACTCGGGGAAGGTCTATTGATGAGAGCTCTTATCTTTTCTGGATCGGCCTTGATTCCTCTAGTGGTCGTCATATACCTTAAGAATCTTCCTTCCTCCATCCCGAAAATACATTTATTGGGATTCAGCTTAATGTTAACCTTCTGGAGCGTATATAGGGTCTCTTCGACATCCCGAATGAGATCCTACTTAGTTTTACTCTTAGTAACAATCTCTTCCAAGTAAGCTTCCAAATTCTGTAACACCCCCAAAGTATGTCGCAGTGAAAAGGTAACCGAGGGCGTTACTTCATAATACAATAGCACAAGATATAAGAGGACGACCTCTAAATGAGTCGTTAAAACGATAATATCGTTGACTTAATTGAAATAAATAAGTTGTAACATTTGTCCCATAAGTTTGAATCAAAATAAAGATAATTGGTACAACAAGATAGATAGTTTTAAATGCAACAGAAAATCCATGAATGGTGATCTTGAAAGGTATGGACTTCATGCACATCAAATACTTTAAAGCAGTTAAGCACCTGAGAAATACATGCTTAAAAGTGTCAACATAAAGTTGGTGAGTTCATAGGTTTAAGTAAGTAATAAGGTTGGACCGCAAGATTTCAAAGTGTGTAATAATGTAACACATACAATATCTCTAAAGTAATCATGATTGCGCCAAGCTCATGACACTGAAACTAGACAAAGTTATGTATGTAATTTAATGCAATCAAAGTACCCTAGGGAGTGTCCAAAGTGAGACACCCGCAATCCGACATGGTATACGTTCGTTAGTTCGGTCCTCCGAAACTAGTAAGCGTTGCTTACTCGAACGGGGATGTCAATCTCAAATAGATCTATTTATAACATTCGCGCTTACACAAAGTAATTAGCGGTTCATCATAATTCGGGCATAGTGGATTATCGCTACTTAGGCTAATTCGTAATCATTTAAAATAAAGTAAAGTACTTGCATCCATAAGTAAAAACAAGCAATGTATCTCACCCCGAGATTTGTAAAATAGTGATAAACAAGTTAAAGCGAGGCTATAAACTCACCTCGAGTAAAAGTATTGATTTTTAGGAAAATCAACAAAGTAAATCGTCACAAAAGTTTCGGCAAGCAACCTATTTAATTATGGGTCGATTTAGAATAAAGTGAACGAAATAAAATAATGCAATATATTTTTATAACGTTATATCACCACCTAATAGTTTGTGTTCTAGTTTTATAAGTCAAAATAAGATTTACATCAAGTTCGTCACTTTAATACATAAATATACACATATTTAGTATTTTCATATAGTCAATTTAATTATAGTCTAAATAGTTTGTAAAATAATATTTATAAAGTTTACGACGCGTACAAATATTATATAAGTGATACTACATTATTTTCTAAGGTTTTTATAGCCCAAACGGGCCCGAAAACACTCGAAAACCCCAAATAAAAATCCTAACATCTTTATGTTTTATAAGAATGTGTGCAGGAATTTATTAACTTTTCATAATATTAGTCTAATTTTGATGGAGTGTATCTCCTTCGTTATAAACATTTATGACAAAAAAAAGTCTTTTGTTTTAGCAAAAAATCATTCCGGACAAGTTTTCTTTTATACACTTTAGCCGAATCGGACCCAAAAAGGGTCAAAACCTTAATTTAAAATCTAATCAGAATGTTCACAGTTTTGCAAAAGCTGTCAAATAAGGTTTAAAACCTTGGAAAACTTTTATAAACAAACGGGTCATGCCGAAATTTTATAAAAATACTATACTTATAAATATTTCACAAAAATTTACTTTTTTAAAAATCCGACAAGAAGACGAAATAATAAAATATTATTATTTTAATAAATCGACTAAAAGATGAAATATAAATTTTATAATTCTATAAAATATAAAACTCTTACCAAACATCTTACGCAGATTAAAACGTGTTAATACTCATTCTATAAACACCTAATCTAGATAAATTGGGGTTTACCGGGTAAATCGTCGAAACATATTCCAATCTTGGTTTATCATCTATTTATTTACTTCTAAATTTCCACTTCTTATTCATTTCGCTTGCTTATTTCTTTAATCAATACGAGTACATAATATCTAATATATAACTACATTAGTATATTCTCTTTGAGTCCTACTTGTCGACCATCACACAACCAATAATACTAAAACAACTGTACAACACACATTTAAAACTCTTATGCATCAATCCTAAACATACATTTAAAATATATTTATGAATCGGACATTAATGGATTAGGTCGTGTCTGGACGCTGTTGCACTCTATTGTTTGACCATCTTTTGTGAGCTACTTATCATCTTTGCTTAAGGTGAGTTCTCATAGCCTCACCTTTTAAACTCTTTTCCGTTGGGGGAAAATGATACTCAAATCTATTTCAAACTGCTTTTACTTCTGTGCAAAACCTCTTATTCTTTGAACAATGCTATGTGCTTATGATTGCGTGTATGAATGCTATGTGAATGCTATGTGAATGATATGTGAATGCCATGTGAATGCTATGAGATCTATTTATGCAAAGTTCCATTTGGAATTCTGCTCATTATTAGTTAGCCGACTGTGTAGCTCCAACTGGTAGGCAATAGGTTTGAAAATCTATAAGCGTGTAGACAACTATTGATTGTTGATTGGGTTTGGACTGCTATGGTATGATGTATTGTTATGTTGGAAATCTAATTACTACTACTTGCATTCTGCTTTCATATTGCACTATTGTCCACTATTAAATTCTAGCACAGCAATTGGGTTTACCTCTAAACCTACGAGCTCACCAACTTTATGTTGACCTTTTCGAGTATCATTTTCAGGCGAAGCGAATACTCCTTGATGTCAAGTTAGTAGGCATGTTAGCAGACTTAAGATCATCCTTTGAGGATTCATTCTTTGGAGACTACATTATAGGAGTTCTATTTAGGTACTTGTTTTTGGATCATTTAGACTTGTATCACTCTGTCTTTGAAGAGCTAATTTGTAATAAATTTCAGACTATGTGACGTGACTCGACTTGACTTGGCACAAGTTCCATACTTGTTGTCGGAGGACATCGTAGCACTTTGTTTCAATGCATTTAGTATTCTCTATATTGTCATCTTATGTTATGACGATCAATCCCTCCGTCACGACTCGAGTTTCCGCCTTAGTCGGGGTGTGACAGGTTGACTTAATTGAAATAAATAAGTTGTAACATTTGTCCCATAAGTTTGCATCAAAATAAAGCATAATTGGTACAACGAGATAGATAGTTTTAAATGCAACAGAAAATCCATGAATGATGATCTTGAAAGGCATGGACTCCATGCAAAAATTTTCAAAATACTATCAAGCGTTAAGCACCTAGAAAAACATCTATAAAATGAAGATTTCTTTTTTGGGTAAAGGGTTACCCCGGTAAAGTAATGTATCTCACCGCAAGATTTCAAAGTGTGTAATAATGTAACACATACAATATCACAAAAGTAATTACGATTGCACTACACCGAAACTAGACAAAATTATGTATGCAATTTAATGCAATCAAAGTACCCTAGGGAGTGTCCAAAGTGAGACACCCGCAATCCAACATGGTATACGTTCGTTAGTTCGGTCCTCTAAAACTAGTAAGCGCTGCTTATTCGAACGGGGATGTCAATCCCAAATAGATCTATTTGTAACACTCGCGCTTACACAAAGTATTTAACGGTTCATGATAATCCGGGCATAGTGGATTATCGCTACTTAGGCTAATTCGTAATCATTTAAAAGAAAGTAAAGTACTTGCGTCCATATGTAAAAACAAGTAATGTATCTCACCCCGAGATTTGTAAAATAATGATAAACAAGTTAAAGCGGGGCTATAAACTCACCTCAAGTAAAAGTATTGACTTTTAAGAAAATCAACAAAGTAAATCGTCACAAAAGTTTCGGCAAGCAACCTATTTAATTATGGGTCGATTTAGAATAAAGTAAACGAAATAAAATGATGCAATATATTTTTATAACGTTATATCACCACCTAATAGTTTGTGTTTTAGTTTTATAAGTCAAAATAAGGTACGTTAAGTTCGTCACTTTAATACATTAGTATACACATTTTTAGTATTTTCATATAGACAATTTAAGTATAGTCTAAATAGTTTGTAAAATAATATTTATAAAGTTTACGACGCGTATAAATATTATATAAGTGATACTACATTATTTTTTAAGTTTTTTATAGCCCAAACGGGCCCGAAAACACTCGAAAACCCCAAATAAAAATCCTAACAACTTTATATTTTATAAGAATGTGTGCAGAAAAATTATTAACTTTTCATAAAAGTAGTCTAATTTTGACGGAGTGTATCTCCTTCGTTATAAATATTTATGACAAAAGAAACGTCTCTTATTTTAGCGAAAAATCATTCCGGACAAGTTTTTTTTATACACTTTAGCCGACTCGAACCTGAAAGGTGTCAAAAGCTCAATTTAAAATCTGATCAGAATGTTCACAGTTTTGCAAAAGCTGTCAAAAGTTAATATGTTTCACCAAACTTTAAACGGTCATAACTTCTTCGTTTTAAGTCAGATTTTTACGTTCTTTATATCCACGGAATCGTATATAAGTGTACTATCATTTTTTTAAAGTTTTAACTTGTCAAAATATTTTAAACCATCCCTAAGGGACGAACTATTTTGGGACAGTTTTATACACTTCCAAATCTGCTAATCTAACTTCATCCACAACAACAAAAATCCTTCTAACATAATCCCTTTATCCACTTTCACAATTATTCATCTCAACAACAAATTCAATCTATCCTAATCTCATCCAACACTTCAACAATATTAACTAAAATACTAAGAACATGAAATTAAATATATAACTAACTAAGCTAGTTTATAAACCACCAATTTAACAAGAAGTCTAAGTTTTTTAACAAGTAACTTGTAATATGTCAAAATAAATATTTCTAAGTGTATGAACATGTATATAATTTATTTAACACTTTCTTGCAAGTATAATTATTATAAGACTTTTACTTGTTCTTGCAAATCTTTAAAAATAATAACTAGTTGGTGATATAACATGATAAATAAGATATTCATATCAAAATATATAAAATGAAAGTATAGAAAAGAATATGGAACCTTGGAGATAAAGTATGGAAAGAGTGGTTGTGTTAACACCTAAATCAAACCCCAATATATGTTTGATTACTAGTAATACCCTTAGAACTCCTTGAAAATCACTTGATAAATATTAAAAACATAATTCTTTTGTGTTATCACCTTGTGGCCGGTTGTGTTGAAGAGAGAAAGAGTGAGGAAAATGTTTTTGCTATGTGAATTATTATGAAGTATGTTAGCACTTTAAATAATCAAACCTAGGTAATGTGTATATACTTATTTAATCATGGGAGACCAAACATGAAATGACTATAGATGAAGCGTGAAGGCGGCGTGGGAAATGGCAAGAAAAAAAGAAGACATTGTTGTTGGTGGCTACTTGGTTATTACACACCAGTCTTAGTGTTCTTGATGGTTAATCTTAAGGATAATGAAAATTGTATTATAATGTGTTTATGTTAGTGGGGGAGGGACGGTTTTATTTAGTTGGGGGGGGGAAGGAAGTGTTTAAATTTTTCGTATTATGTATAAGTGTGTGTATTTGGTTAAGTATGGAGAGGTAGTATGGTTTACATGCATGCATAAATGTTCAAAATGCAAAACGTAAGCGTTTACGTAAAACTTGCAAAATAAAATATATAAACTTATAAATTATATTCGTATTAGTTATATAACACTTATTTGACGTAAACTTATATTTGTTTAATGCCGATTTACGATCATTGTTGATTTTCAATTTACGCGATTTAACTTAACAGTTATAATTAAAAGTAAACACGTAAAGGTTCAAAGTAAATAGTTTTGAGTTTATTGACGTAAAATGACCTGAAAATGTGGATTGTCACAGTCTCCCCGTGTTAAAATAATTTCATCCCGAAATTCAGTTCGAGTCGCCTTCCGGTGTGGTGTTGACGAAGAGGTGCGGACAAGGTTATAAATAGCGTGAAGCGTGGCGTAGCGGCATAGCCAAGCCTCAAGCTTTAGCGTGAGGCGTTGCGTCATAG
>BQNB010055636.1:798-13207 GCA_026074375.1 Tanacetum coccineum
TAAATTTTGGGTATTGGGTATAAACGTGGGTATTTGTTGAAGCGTAGAAAAGTTTTTGTGGTTCCGGGAGTGCCTAAACGCATTTTATCGCGAAACGTATACACTTTACGTATCCGATAAAAATAAAATGAACAAAGTTAATAATTATCCTCAAAATAATTATATAACTCTTGCTTGATGTAAACATTTAATTGTTTAATGCCCGTTTACATTGAACGCTAATTTTTGGCGTACGCGATTTAACCTAACGTTTACAATTTCAAACAACCATGTACAATACAAAAGGTACATTGCGGATTTGTTGACGTCGTCAATGACTTGAAAACACAGGGTGTTATACATAGGTTTTCTCCCAATAAGACTTCTGTTGTGTATGAGAAAACATCTCCTAGATCTGATCTTAGGTGGAAATGCACAGGTAGAATTTTCAAAATTGTTGGTCTTAGGTGGGTTCCTATAGGAAAGATATTCACTTCTTGCACAAGCAAGGATGACAGTGAACCCACACATGGTTCCAATGTAGATATCACAAAAATTCATGAATGCAAACAAACTCTGAATTTAAGTGCATGTACATCAATTAATATTCAGAAGAAGAAGATAACAATGCTATAGATTTAAGTTGGTACTTCATGTTTAATGTCAAACACTGGACAAATTATCAGAGTTCTGGTGGTTTGCTTAAAAAAGCTGATATCTCAGAAACTAGTGTTGAAGTAGATTCACAACTGATCAAAAGACAATGGCGTTTAAACACAACAGTTTATGCCTCGATCCTGAATGTCAAAGAATGATGTTTGAACAACACGATTCAAGCCTCGAACCTCAATGTCAAATGATGTTTGATTAAAACGGTTTAAGCCTCGTAAAACAACATCAGCAGAAGTTCCTACAACAGAATGATAGTTATGACGTCAATGATAGAGTTGGAAAGTCTATTCGATCAGTTGTTCGACAAATAATTCAAATGGAGAAAATAAAGTTATTTCAAAGTCTTTCGCTGTTCCTACTTCTGATGCATCTGATAAATGTCAACAACAACCAGATTCAACTTCATCTACTGCATTCGTAGCCTTCAACTTGGCAACAACTGGCTCAGTGCTTATAAAACTTCGTGACTTGTAAACGCATTTAGGTTTTTCTGCTCTTTATTTTGATTTATAAATATTTTCTGTAAAAAGAATATACAAAAAATTAATAAATCCTATATAAAAAAAAGAAATCACCTAAACATAGAGATATCTTTTCAGAAAAAAATTTACACAAAATCAAAAAATTTCAAAAAATATCAAATAAAGAATCTTATTAACATAGTTCTCTTGGGGAAAATCTGATAACATTTACGTATACTAGAAAATTGTCGATTAACCTTGACACTGGGAGTGCTAATGAAGTTCGAGCAAGAGTGCTTAAATGTTTCGACTACTAAACATGTCATTTCTAAATTTTCTTAATAACTTATGTACATTTTAGTACATAACTCGGGCCTAACTGTAAAGAAAGTGTTTCTTTTAAGATAACTTATCCTATCAACGAGAAAGTCAAATTTCTCGGGTCCTGGGCTCCTAGTCAAAACATTCAAAAATTTTGAGCTCATGTCAATGGCTTACAGTCATTTCAGATTGTAACCCAGACTAAAATGTTAGGGGAGTGTACGTTTCAGTGCGCTTACTCTACAAATAAAATGTCCATGGGTAGATCCCTATCCGCTGTTCTAAAAATGTAAAGGGAAAAATACCGACGTAGGTTGAGCTAACACTGGAACAATCACAACAAGGTGTTAGTGATGATGTCTTGGTAAGCATTGAAGGGGTTGAAGAATGAAAAAGAAATGTAAGGATAAAGGGTCTAAAGAAAGAAGCCCTCCGTACACTTTAGGTAGAAACCGGGTCAATACATAATCTATCAAAATCATAAAGATGATTGTTGGTATTGAAGAAAGCCATCATAGACCTAGTGATGCAATGCACAACCCTTCCCATCCATTTGAGTTTCTCTCAACAGAGTCTGACTCATTTGTCACAGAGATACACATGTTATCTATTGACTTTCTCACTCCAAGTTAGTTGATATTGAAAAGGTGGCAGTCAGCTCCAGCCTCCGCCAAAGTGCACAAATTGAGTCTAGAGCCAAAAGAGATCAAAGATAATTCAGTAGGACAACAAATCCATGTAAAACACTTGTTGTTCATTAAAATACAACAATTGGTATCAAAGAGTCCTAAGCATTATCCTTATGATCTTGTCAGAACATCAGAGTGATACTTTTTAGTATTCATAGTGACGAGGAAATCTCCAGCGTGGTCGCACATCAAACAGACGCACTAGTCGGTAGGTGACTTGCATAGATTCTATATGAATGCAAGCTCTGTGTGCTACACTGGATATCCAATTTGGTCCAGTAAATGAATTGACGACTTAATCAGAAAGATAGTAACTATCTGATTCACTCTTATTGTGCTGGCTGCTTTGAGACATTCCAGTAATGAGAACAAGCAAGCATGGTGAATCTAATACATTTGTGTTAGAAGATCCTATGCTTTAAGTTGGAAATCCTGTCAAGGAGGTTCTTTCAAATTTAACCTACCTGATCACAAGTTGGTCCTCACAGAACCAGAGGTTATTGCAACCAAATCTCGACGAATGAGAAAGCCATGTTCGTCCATATCCGCTGTTTATTACTAACATTTAAATGCAGGTACAAATGTTGATGTTGCATCCTCATTCCAGCTAAGTCAGATTCATTACCACATGCTCATACTCAAGCTTTAAAATTCAATCATTCAACATCAAGACTGTTAATACTAAACAAGAATGTAATCGGTCAGAAAGCTCAAGTTCATGTCATAATACTCTTCCGCAACTCTAATAGTCACGAATTTCCTCAATGTCATCAAAGATCTTCAAAGTCAAAACAAGATAGGGGAGATTGTTAGTCTGATGAAGAAGAGGAGATTGGGAGCTTTCAAGACAAGTATGAGCATGCCGGTCAAAAGCACAAGTTGATTAAGAAAGTAAAATCAAGATGATTCAAGACAAGGAGATGATGCAAGATCTTAAGAACTCAAAGTCAAATGACGAAGGCTCAAGATCTAGATCGCAAAGCATGAAGGAATGAAGCCATTACAAATAAGAAAAGATGAATACAAAATCAAAGAAGGCAAAGCTAAAGAGTCAAATCAGATCTTCAACATTGGGAAGATAAAAAAAACAATACAACCTCCAGCAAGAATGTCAACATTGGGGAGATAGAAGTCGACCTCAATATTGGGGGAGATTATTAGCCTTATTTTTATATAATTCGAACAAGAATGTCATCGGTCGTCTTAGTCATAATTAGCCTTGTATTGTAATAGGCTAGTCGGGTTCAACGGGCTTGAACTTTAAGCTAATATTGTCTATGTTTCGGGCTAAAGCCCAACACAAGCCAAGCCTGGCCCAAGATGAGAGTCCATACGCCTTATTTGGGTATGAGACTATAAATAGAACCCTCTCCACACATGTAGAGGGTGTTGGTTACCATTTGTATATGTGTAATCATCCACCTCTCTTTCTCTCTCTAATATATTCTTTCTACTTTCCATCTCTTTTCTCTTATGGCTTATTCGGTTCTATGGCTTATTGATTAGCTTATATCTTGTGTTTGGATTCATAGTAGTTGGGATAACAGTTTGTACCTACATCTAAATGTTAGTGATAAACAGCAGATATGGACTAATCTTGTTTTTGTCAATTGTTTGTTTCAGTAACGTTAACCTTCGATTCTATAAGGATCGTTTTACAGTATAA
Source organism: Tanacetum coccineum (assembly GCA_026074375.1). Classification (NCBI taxonomy): domain Eukaryota; kingdom Viridiplantae; phylum Streptophyta; class Magnoliopsida; order Asterales; family Asteraceae; genus Tanacetum; species Tanacetum coccineum. The sequence continues at coordinate 4,587 of BQNB010055636.1, forward strand.
ATATTGTACATGCGATCAGGTAGATTCAATTTAGAAGAATCTCCTTAACAGGGTTTCTAGCTCAAAGTGTGGGATGCTCTAATGCAAATGCATTAGGTTCACCGTACTTACTTGTTCTCATTACCAGAACATCTCAAAGCAGACAACACGATAAGAGTGAATTAGTTAGTTACTATCTAACTGATTGAGTCGTTAGTTCATTTACTGGACCAAAATCAATATCCAGTTGACCCAAGCTTGATTCATATAGGATCTCGCAAGTCACCTACTGCAGTGCTGTTTGATGTTGACACTAGAAGGATTTCCATTCGTCGTTGTGAAATACTAAAGAGTATCACTCTGAATGTTCTGGCAAGATCACAAGGATAATGTGTAGGACTCTTGTACAGCTTGTGTTCTTGATGTTGAACAACAAGTGTATATGGATTTGTGTCCTAATCAGATTTATAATTTATCTCGATGGCTCTAGACTCTATAAGTACATATTTGTTATTTCGTGATCGTAGGCTGGAGCGGACTGCCACCTTTTCAATATCAATAATCTCAAGGTGAGAAAGCCACTAGAAGCGTGTTGATCTCCATGAGAAATGAAACAAACTTCTTTTGATAGAAGCCTGAGTAGCTGGGAGAGTTGTGCATTGTATTACTAGGTCCATGATGACTTGTCTTCAATATCATAATCAACTTTGTGATTACCGATAGATTATGCATTGACCCGATTTCTACCTATGTATATGGAGGGATTCTTTCTTTAGACCTTTTATCCTTACATTTCTTTTTCATTCTTCAACCCCTTCAATCCCGTTCTTACTTTTCTCCTTTTTTATATCATAACTAAGGATTTCTAATCTATCTACTAGAGTGTCCCTAGGTAGATCCCTCCGGTTTTGGCTGGATCATAGAACAATACCTAACCTTAACCACCTTTTATCTCCTTGAATATCATCACTTGGTCGGTCATTGGGTATTACCATCGTAGCTATAAAATCATTCAAAAAAGCAGTCAAGATGTTTGAGAAATCATGTGAGTACACCTTGAGAGTTTTCTATTTCACCAAAAAGCCCCTACACATGTGCATCATATTATGAAAGAGATTTGTACATGCGAGGTTGAGAACGCACTTAAAATCAAAATATCTTATCCGAATTAAGCAATATTGATCACATTTTAATCACTATTCTCCCCTTTAAAAATTACATATGTTTTGAAATTTTTGATGATACTAGTGAATTAAAATACAAGTGAATGTACGTTAACTCGTTTGTTGAATGAAAACGCATAGGGAAAACAATGTTGCATGACAAATGAAATATGTTTAAATATAAGTTCATTTTTCTGAAACATATATACTCCTTCTCAAAAATAGATTAGAGTGAAAACTTAGAGAAGGGAGTTTGTTGCGTACACATTTTTGAAAGACTTTGAATTATCTATTGAAAATATCTTGAAAATTTGTGGTCAACAAGAAAAGATTTTTAATATATCTAATGAAATATATTTTCTTTGATACTTCTCTTGAGCATTCAAAACTTGGAATGTTTATATGACTTTAATCAAGGACGAGAAGATATGAACTTCCCGTTATTTTGGAATAATGCACATAGAAGTACACTTTCCTTTCTTTGAAGACCGAGTCTTAAGTTGACATTTACTTAGAAGTCGTAGAAAAGTTTAAAAAAGACATGTTTTAAAACTTCTAGAAACTCTCGCTCAAACTTTATTTACATTCCCGTGTCATTGTTGAACAACATTTCTAGGGACGTAAATATTATCGATTTATGAGATTGATGTGTCGTCATGTAGGTTGTTATTTTAGTTATTCAAGTTTTACATTTATATTTTGCTGACTTTACCTAAAACAACACTTTAACGGGTAGTATACCCGATCAGATGTAGTTTTGCTGGTAAGTAGGGTGTCGATCACTAAGAGCGAGAACATTAATCTTTTATTCTATCAATATTTTGGTTAACTAAACTAAGTTAATTTAAACTATGTTAATTCTAATCTATGTTAAACCTATGCTAAACCTATGTTAATCCTAATTCTAACAGATAAAGGGGTTTTTTAGTCTGAGAGACTGGAACGGGTTTTGTGGTAACTTAGATCAATTTAAAACACAATAACACACGCAAGCAGATAAACAAAAGATAAAAGAGCGGTCTAGCAAAATATAAGAAAATTGTATTAACAATGATTAATCCAATAAAATGTTGGTTTGTTTATTTAGTGCAATGAGTGCTTATCTCGAGGTGGCATATCATTCCAAGATTTAGGCAGTACTTCTTCTTAAAACGTAGACACGAAGAATTTTGTCACAATTAAACTCATCCGCATAAAGCATCCCATTTGCTGATTATAATCTATCTTAGGAGATTAATAATGGTGATCCTATTAAACCCTAGCTCATTGATGCGGTAGTCGTATGACTTCAACAATAAGTTTTACAACTCCTTAGACAGTGTACCTAATCGTTGTAGTGTAGTATAGGCAAGACTAGGGGGTTGTTATCGTTCTCTAGGGGAATAGCACTATAAAGGCCGGATCAAATGTTCACTAAGGTCTAAGGGTTGAAGGAAAATTATTTTTGTATTTTTATATTTTATGAAAGCAAGTAAATCTCGGGTTTAAAGGTTGGTTTGTTTTAAACTAATTGACTACTAATCCCAACTCTAATAAACAATTACACAATGAAGCGTATTTACCTAGGATGCACTACTTCTTGCTAGCTATCCAATTCTACCTATTGCTTTATCACACTTGTGATGGGATGTGTAAGTATTTCCTAATTTATGAATAAATTGCACGAACCCGTCGTCTATGTAATATTACGTTAAGGCAACGCATAAGTAAGGTAGTATAAAGACTATTACAAGGCCCCTAAGAGTATTCTACATGCCTTAAAACACTTAAGAAGGATCAATCATATTAGGGGTAAGGTTGTATGAAGACTATTACCGATGGTATCCTTTGTTGATAGAAATAATGCCTAAAAACATTATTAATATTTTTCACATCTTTACGTTTTGATAATCACAAAATATAAAAACGTTCAATGTAAAATTAAACGTAAACAAGTAATTAGCAGTAAATTTTCATTTTGAAAATTATATCACTTAAAGGTATAAATAAATAAATGCTTAATGCATTTTATGATCAAAGGAAATTTTTATTCAACCTCACACTTTTATAAAATGTTGAAAACATTTTTATAAACATTACAAAACATTTTCTACAATTAAAAGACATTTTTTATTCAAAATAAACATTTTGAAATTTAAATTTTCGAACCTAAAACGGCTAGAAAGTTCTAGAAAATTCCCCCTACACAAAAGGACAAACTAGGGAGCGCCCAGTCTAGGGTGGCCCCCTTAAATACACGGGCGGACCCCATATCTTTAAGGGGACCGCCCACCTATTTAAGGGGACCGCCCACCTATTTAAGGGGACCGACAATAAGTAGACGCTCCTCTAGAATGTCCTATAAATACTGGACTTTTCCCTACTATTTCTCACCTTTTGCACTCATTCTTTCTGGTCAAAAACAACCCACACATCTCATTAAAATCCTTTGATCATTTAATCATAAAGCTATGTTTCCAAGTGATCCAAGTTCAATTCCTCAAGTGCAAGAGAAGAATACTTCAATTATCATGTGAAGAAGTATTACACTTTAAGTGTGTATTGCAATCTTGTTGCATGCATATCATAACTTGTAAATTATTTGTAAATTATTTGTGAATCTTAGTGATTCATCCTAGTTGTGATAGTTAGGTGTGAAAGTAGAAGTAAAGTAGTGAAGTAGTGTGGTGAAGAATACTAAGGCGTGAAGAAGTTGTGTAGTTGTAAAGTTGTGTTGTGAAGTAGTAAAAGTAGTGAAGAAGTTGTAAAGTCGTGATAGATTGGTTCTAGCTAAGATTAGAACTCGACATCTAGCTTAGTGTTAGAAATTGATATAAGCGAAAGTTGTGTGCGGTTTTCTCCGCCATAAGGGAGTTTGTTGACATAGTGAAGAAAACTCTCGAGTTAGGTGCTCGAGGAGTGGAGTAGGGCGAAGAGGTGCTTCGTAACCGAACCACTATAAATCCTTGTGTTGTGGTTTGATCTTTCTAACTCTTATCTCTTATTTCTTTATTTGTTCTTACTTATTTATATTATTCATAATGTGCAAGTATTGAATTCACAAAAAGTCAAATCTAAGTTTTTATAAACAAACATAAACATTAAATCAAAAAGCGGTAAACTATTCAACCCCGCTTCTAGTTTTCCACATCCTTTATACACACACGTGTTTCCTTAGACGCCTATGCCAATGTAATATTTTATGGTTAGTTTTCTAGAGCTTAACGTGCACATCCATTAACAATAAGCAATATAAGATAAGAACTATAAACTAAAATCAATTAAACTCATTGAATTTGTCACGCCTTCATGATGAATATAGAAGATCCATAACATCAATAGGAAAACAATAAGATCTAATAAATTATTGACAAGTTTCATGCAATCCTAGATAAACACTAGATGAATTAGCCAAGCATACTTGAATAAGAATAATCAACAATAAGAATTGAAGACATTATAAATATATAATCAAGGATCTAAACCATTACAAGTTGTCTATGAATGGAATAAGACCTCCTAAGTTGCTAGAAAAACACCTACCCAAACCCTAGAATCGAACTTAGGGTTGGGGTCTTGATAAAAACAAAGTTATGAGGCTATAATTATAGGAAAACCTTAGGTCGGCAATCTCGATGCCGTCGGAGAAAATCCTGATGCCATCGCGTTATCATTTTTAGCTAGGTTATAGATTTTCTCACTGCGATCGCGTGGGCTGTTGAATCGTCAGAATCCGAGTCCGTATGAAGGAGTTATAATCAAAACAATATCTGATACTTCTTGCGCAAGTGGAATAGTTTTCTTTACCTCATGATGTCAAATCTTCTAGGGTTTCATTAGGTCGGTGATGAGGTGTCATTTTATATACTTTTTCAGGGTCGTTTAACCCCCTAAATTGTGCATTTATACCCAAAATAGGTACTTAATTATTCCTTTTCAGGTATTTAGCATTTGGAAGGCATTTGGAAGAAACACATGTGACTTGGGCTCATTTGGAGAAGAAACGAACAAGACTACGGACCTACACCAACATCTCTCAAGATTATGTTCTTAGCGGCTAGAGACGACATCACCAGTTCTACACGACGCCGTCACAACCCACCTCGTGACGGCGTCATAACCCACCTCGTGACGGCGTCACAAGATTTCACGACAGGGTCAGCTCGCACGACCCATCCCAAGATCTAGAATATTCTCTTTTACGACGGCGTCACGATTAAAACGCGAAGCTGTCGCAACGATTTATCTATATATATAAATCCGTTTTTAGGGTTTTAAGTGTGTAACTTTAGAGTAAAAAAGGGAGACGAACCCTAGTTTGTTTGGCAGCTTATTAGGATGATTTTAAGGCTTCTAAACCCTATTGTAACTCCTCCAATTCATGTTTTAATCAAGTAAGATTAACTTAATCATTCAATATGTCTTGTTGTTTGATTCATTATTATTCTTGCTTTATTTTTACATGCTTGGCTAAACTCCCTGTTGTGTTCATTTATGATTGTATGAAACCTAGAATATAGATGTTAGTGATGTTGCTTCTTGTGATGGATGTGCATGTTAGGCTTTAGAAAACTAGCTTTTGTCTATATCGCTGTTGATATGTCTAGGGAAACATGATTGTGTAGAAAGGATACCATCAGGTAACAGTCTTCATACTACCTTGCCCCCTAATATGGTTGATCAACTCTTAATATATTTCACATGCAATTAATATACTCTTATGGGCCTTGTAATAGTCTTCATACTATCTTACTTGCGCGTTGCCCTAACGGAATATTAAATAGACGGCGGGTTTATGTAATTCGTTCATGACTTAGGAAATAATTACATAGATCATCACAAGTGTGATAAAACAACAACACTAGGAGAAGCAATCTAGGGAGTAATACATGATTAAATAAATACAATCTTTTATTATATTGTTATCACCATTAGCATAGATTATTATATAGTTTAATAGCTAAAACCAAACCAATCTCTCAAACCATATGATTTACCTGCTTTCTATAAAACATAAAAATACAAAAATAATCTTCTCTCAACCCCTAGAATTCTATTAGACCGTGATCAAGCCTTCCTAACCTATTCCCTAGAGAACGATAATAACCCCCAAGTCTTGCCTATACTACTACTACAACGGTTAGGTACTCTGCCTAGGGAGTTGTAAAACTTCTTGTAGAAGTACCTTATGACAACCGCATCAAGTTTTTGGCATCGCTGCGTGGGGAATAGTTAGGTTTTGATCATAGTTTAGCTTAGTTCTACTTGCTTGAATCCTTTTAAGTAAGAATTTAATTTCTGCATATTAGCTTTCTTGTAGTCTATCTTTTCTTTGTGTGTTTGTTCGTAATTTTCATTGACTATTCCATTCTTCATCATGGAGAATGCGAATCCATCATCGACCTTAGGATCCTTTTCTCAGGAACCACCTGTCACTACTCACGCTAAGTTTATGACTCGAATAAACAAGTTTTTACAAATAAGACAAACCATTTATTCTCTCCTCTTTAAAACCATGGATGAATTAACCAACCAATCTTTCGACTCCGAGATCTTCTGCCCTGAGGAGAGAATTAATAAACTTGAATTAAGAACGCAATGAATAAACTATTTTGAGGAAGAATTGTTCAAGCATAGGTTCCCTACTGAGAAAGAACTAGCTTATCATAAGGAACTACTAGGAGAACCTCAACCCCCTTTCTCAACCCTAGAGCCCAAGATTAGGAGAGGTGACCCTTGAAGTTTGAAGATTCCTTGCGTAATCGGCACCGTTTACACGGGCCATGCATACATTGATCTACAATCTCCTATCAATATTATGTCTCGTGCTTACTACAACAAAATAAGAGAAAAATCCTTTCAAGCACATAGAAACCCATACCAACCATATAAGTTTTGCAACTTCGTTGGAAGAGCTAAAAATGTGTATATATTTATCGGGTGCTTCGTTTATGTTGTAGACTTTATGATTTTAGAAGACTTGGGCATCATCATTAATAGTGGGTTGAGTGAAGTAGTCTTGGGACAACCTTTTGCGCATACATCGAAGCTCACTTATGATGAATCTTTAAGATTAATTAGGTTTGCCCAAAGGGACGACGAGGTCGTATTTAGAATGCCTCAAAGGATAAAAGAATTAGACCTAATATCTTCTTTAGAAAAGGACAAGTTTGAGGCATACTTTGTGGAAAACTTAAAGGTTAGAAAAAAGGGGTTTAAGCATGTCCTTAAAAAGAGAAAGGGATATTACAAAGCTTGCATGAACCTTGGACGTACTTATAAAAGAGATAGGGAAACAACTGAAAAACTCAAAACTAACCACATAAGTATCATCAAGCTTAAGGATTAAGAGGGCTTCGAGTCTAGCTACAAGACTCGTAAATAAAGAAAAGTGTTTTTTTGGGAGGCAGCCCAATATTTACCTTTCCCACATATTCGGAGTGTCTTGTGTGTTTTAATTTTTTATCGTTTGTTTTATTATGTTTGAATTAGTTTGTAATCATGCTTTGTTTGTTTGTAACTTCATCTTATTTGCAATCAAAGGTATTTTGCAACAAAATAAGTGTAGGAGAATTATCACGTCAGTTTCAAGTCATATGATTGAATTGTTAATTCCCATGTTTTTATGCAGCATTTTGTATAGGAAAATAACATATAAGAATGAGTGCAGGAAATTTTTCATCAAAAACGAAAATTGAGTTTTCATAGAGCGTGGAGACAGCGTCACGATTTACACGTGATGCCATCACCATGACACATGTGACAGAGTCAGGATATCCCTGACGGGGTCAAACGCCTAGATACAAGAAAACTCAAAAATTTTAAGTATTTTTGAAAATAAAACTTATACAACACTTAAGAAAGTTATAATTCTTTTATAAACCTGCAAAACCATGAGTTTAACAATTCTCTCATCCTATCTTTACTACTTTATAGAGTCAACCCTAATTTCACATTGTATATTATTATATCGCACATTTTATGCTTGGTGTAGTTGCCTTTGTCTTTGATTACAGGTTATATTTGATGAGAAGAAGCTTGGAAGTTCTTAGGAAGTTTCATTGGATGATTCTTGGAGGATGATTTAACCAGTTATCGCATGTTTCTTCTCCATTTTTGAGAAACCAAGGGAGTACTAGTTTTTTTTTCCTTGTTTCCTTTTCCCTTTATTCGTTTTTACGGGTACTTCTATAGAACATTGGGGACAATGTTCAACTTAAGTGTAGGGGGAAAATAAGCCTTAGAAACTATTCTTTCATTTGCCATTTGCTTTGTCCTTAAAATAATGAGTAATATATCAAAACATAGCATAAAAAGGTGGTTTTTACCCAAATTTAATTTTTTTTATGACACTGGATAGGAATTTATATGACTAGCACAATAATCCTCAGAATTCCACCCCAAAAATGTGAGGTTCGCCTTTAGATCTATAGGAATTTGGGTATCTATTATTAATGTCCAAGATTGTTTATACCTTTAGCTTTCTCGAGTTAAGGAGTG
>BQNB010055636.1:18858-37104 GCA_026074375.1 Tanacetum coccineum
TATCAACAATCTCCCCCTTTTTGATGATTACAAAATTTAAATTAATTAAATGTAAAATTATTTTTAAACAAGTATTTAGTGAGTTTCATGTCATTTCTCCCACTTTTTGTAGAATTAAAAAGATATCATCGAGAATTGCTAGTTAAATCGACGGAATAAATGCTCCCCTTGATGTGTGCTCCCCCTCGTTCGAGGGCACCAAAGAATCGAGCTATGGTTTCTTGGCTATAAAAATGAGTTAGAACAATACAAATATTTCTAACATGAGCAAGAAGGAAGGAAAAATATGACAAGTGCAAGCAAACATCACAACAACATATACTTCATTCATTTAGGACAATGTGTGTGAACTTCACACAATCATACATAAAGAAAAACAAATATGCTTTAGAAGCATATTAATACATAAAAAAATCCTGAATAGCCATAAAAGGATTTTTGACTTGCTTGCGACACAAAAGGGTTTGACGATTATTTGGAGGGTTATTATGAGATTAGTTAGTCAGAGAGTTTGAAGCATAGGCGGTTGTGGAAGGGTAATCTCTTTGAACTCTAGGTGGTAGATGAGATCGAGTGAGGAGGAATTCAATCCAATTGATATCATCACTTAAAACAAGGAATTGTTTTTGGGTGAAGATGCAACAAAGGCAATACCCAACATAGGTTTCAACTTGGTTGATGCTGAGGGTGTGTGGTAGGTTTGGAGAGTAAGGTGATGAGGGAATGTTGTTTTGTTGTTGTGAGAGATACATGGCTAAGAGATTTGATAGGTCTTGTAGTTGATTAATGTCATCAACTAGGCTTTCTCTACTTGGAGATAGAGGTGGTGTGTGTTGAGTTTGGTTGTCACTTTAAGGTGGAGCTTGAGTGGAGTAACATCTAAATTGATGGGTAAGATGAGAAATGGAGGATGTGAGACAACTTGTGGTGATGTGGGAGTGTCCTTAATGTAAGGATTTGGTAATGCTTGATTAGGGTGATTGTTTTCTTGAGATGGTTCATGATGAGGAGTGAGTGGTTTTGGCATTGGTGTAGGTGAACTTACATTGAGCTCATTGGATGTGTTACAAGGGTTTAGTTTCTTCCTCCAAATGGGTTTCACACTCATTTTGGCTACCCTTGATGGTTTGGATGTGAGTTTGTTAGGAGATGTCATTGGTGAGGATGATTGTGATGATGATGGTTGAGAGTGTATCTATAGTGGAGGAAAGGTTTAAATTAGGAATAATGAACATTTAAAGGATCAAATCCAAGAAATGTTTATGAATTTAGAGAAACAGTAGCTAAGTTTAGAGGGTATTTGATCAAAAAAGAAGAAAAATACTGTTTTACCCGTGTCATGCTAGGGCGGTCCCCTTAATTAGGGGTCGGTCCCCTTAAAGATAAGGGGGCCGCCCGTTATGAATTAAGGGGGCCGCCTACTGCTATTTCCCAGATTTTCTAAAAATCGATTTTTCACAAAATTTTGTGTGAGGGTTTCTGTTTTGGTGGTTAATTTGCAGCAAGTCCATCCTTTTATGGCAATTAAGATTTTTAGCACATAGCAATTAAGCATTCAACATTCTACATATGTATGACAAGATGTAGGATAAAACTATTTCACATAATTTTGGCATATACTCATATATGAATAGAAGACCAAAAGAGTGAAGAACATATGAAATAGTAACTAGATATAATGCACAAAGAATTTTTCTTGACAAGAGGGTTAAGTTAAAAACGAACCAAATTTTTGTGCAAACACTAGTGTGTGCCTAAGTGCGACAAATGTGGAGTAGCAATTATTTCGACACTAAGACATGTAAAACCTAAGAAATAATTCAAATGCTCCTTGATTTAATTTTGCTCAACCAAGATTGTCGAAAATATATATTAGATTATATACTTTTGACAACAAGTAAGAGAACATTTGGCATATGTGAAAAAAGTTTTTAGCATATCTCATACACATATTATGAAACTTGATTTTTATGTGCTCCTAGTTGTGAGAAGAACTTTTTAGAAAGTAATAGATTGGGACTATTGTATATATGTATAATGAGATATGAATTTAGATAGAAGAATTAGTAAAAGTTTGCTTACAAACTTTTCACAATCTTGTGTTTTTATGTAAAATAGAAACCTAGACACAGAGAGAAAAAAAATTGTCAGTCAGGTGGGTGGTTCCCTTAAAGTCTGGATGGTCCCCTTAAAATTAAGGGGGCCGCCCTTTATGAATTAAGTGGGCCACCACCTGTTGAGAAAAAAATTTCTCAGATTTTTGACAAATGGTTCATTGATGATTATCATTTTTTTATTATGCCGAAAACTTAATCAATTTGTTCCATCATTCCTAGACCTAGACGTAAGTAGTTAAATGGTTCACGTTTAAGTGGTTTAGTTAGAATATCGGCTATGTTGTTTTCCAATGAGACATTTTCTATAGAGATATTCCCTTTTTGAACATTATCGCGAAGGAAGTGATGGCGAATCTCAATGTGTTTTGTTCGTGAGTGTTGAACGGGATTCTTACTTAAGTCTATAGCCCCTTTGTTATCACACATTATTGGAATGTCGTCTAACCTAACGTCATAGTCTATGAGAGCTTGTTTCATCCATAGAGCTTGTTGACATGCCTTTCTGGCGCTTACATATTTCGCTTCGGTTGTGGAGATGGCAAGAGCGGTTTGCTTCTTCAAAAACCAAGATATTAGGCAACATCCCATAAATGTGCAAACACTACTAGTGCTCTTGAGATCTATGTAATCTCTCGCATGATCCGAATCCGCATACACTATTGTTTTATGCCGGATTCCCTTTCTAGGATAGCATAATCATAAATGCGTAGTGCTTTTAATGTTATCGAAGATGACGCTTAATCTTCTAGGTGAGAGGGATTTGGGGTTCCTCTTAAAGAGTGCACAATGGATAAATCTAAACATGATATCGGGTCTACTTGCCGTTAAGTATAATAAACTACCTATCATGCTCTATATTTGGTAATTATATCGGATTTCCTTCGGCGTATCTCATGTGTTTGGTTTCCGTAGAAAAGGGTTTTTTATTAGCTTAGGGCTGTCTTCTAGTCTAAATTTCTTAAGCATTTCCTTATTATATTTTGATTGATTAAAAAATATTTCCATCATTAATTGTTTTATTGTTATGCTAAGAAAGAATTTAGTTCTCTCATGCATACTCATTTCAAAACTCATCATGCATGATCTTGGCAAAGTCATCACACATTTCTTGACAAGTTGATCCGAATATAATGTCATCAACATATATTTGGACTATAATGAGGTTGGAGTCTTTCTTTTTAGTGAAGAGTATGTTATCTACCATTCCCATGGAGTAATCATGTTTAATAAGAAAGGCTTTTAATCGATCATACCAAGCTTTTGGGGCTTGTTTTAAACCATAAAGAGCTTTCTTAAGTCTATAGACATAATTAGGTTTTGCGAAGTCAATGAATCCCGGAGGTTGTGCCACGTAAACCTCCTCATTGATAAAACCGTTAAGGAATGCACTCTTCACATCCATTTGGTATAACTTAAAGTCTAGTGCGCAAGCATAAGCTAAAAGTATTCTTATGGACTCTAGTCTAGCTATGGGTGCATATGTTTCGTCATAATCAATTCCTTCTTGTTGATTATAACCTTGGGCGACTAACCTAGCTTTGTTTCTAGTTACTACGCCATTTTCATCGAGTTTATTTCTATATACCCATTTTGTTCCTATGATGGTCATATCCATGGGATTTGGGACTAGTTCCCAAACATCATTTGTTTTAAATTGGTTTAGTTCCTCTTGCATGGCCATTACCTAATTTTTATCTTTTAATGCCTCATTTATATTTTTAGGTTCTATTGTTGAAATAAAGCAAAAGAAATTGCTTTTGTCTTGAGCTTGCGACCTAAGAGTTCTTTGATTTAGATTACCAATAATGTTTTCTAGGGGATGAGTTTTGGATTCTTTAATATTTACAATTTGATTATTTTCTAATGAGCGGGGTGTCTTCAAGTCATTGCTATGGGTTTTGTGTTTACTAACCTTCAATGCTTCTTCTTACGACTTAACTCATCATCTTCCTATGGTGATGTTTTTAGGCGAGGGAGGAGTTTAATCGAAAGTTACTTTCAACGTACTCGTCAACTTTATTTGTTTGTTTTGTTAATTATTATGTAAGCTTTACTATTTTGCAAATATCCTAGGAAGACACCTTCGTATGACTTTGGGTCGAACTTGGTGAGGTAATCTTTTGTATTAAGAATAAAAAATTCACTTCTGAATACTCTAAAATAGTTAAGGTTTGGTTTCCTACCTCTTAACAAAAATCGTATGGAAGTTTTCCCTAAATACGTCTAATGGAAACTCTATTAATTATATAGGTTGACGTATCGACCGCATTACACCAAAATTTTTAAGGAATGGATTGTTCGTTTAACATGGTTCTACTTATTTCTTGTAGAGTGCGATTTTTTCTTTCTACTACCCCATTTGATTGTGGAGTACGATGTGACAACCATGGCTTAAGCAGGTTAGTCAAACCGTTAGTGTTGACTTAAATGCCTGTTGCAATGTTCAGTTTATGTGATTTTATGTGATTTTATGTGGTTATGTGCGTTTATGTGGGTTATTGGAAACCAATCTATTGAGTGTGATCATCTAAATGAGATTAGAATGATGGGGAAATTTGTTGAGTTTATTTCGTTCATTTTTAATGACAAGGAAATGATTATTAAAAATTAAGCATTTGCGTGTTAATTGTGTAAGTATAAATACGTATATGTATTTTTGTTAGTAATTTAAGATAAGTTTTGACCCTAGAAGTGTAGTTGAGAAAATGTAAAATTTCTATTTTTGGAAAGTTAGGTTGGAAATGAAAAGTTATTTTTAGAAAGGTAGTAAACTGCGTTTATGAAAAAGGTTTAGTCAAATAAGTAAATATTTTTACAAAAACTTACAGTTTTAATTGTAAATATATAATTATTATATATATATAATATATATATAGTATTATATTATTATATATAGATATATATATGTATATATATTATCGGACGATTAAGGGTTTTAAAAAGAAAAAAAAAATAATTAAAGTCCTAATTCTAATCTAAAACCTAATTAGACTTAACCTACAACTCTACGGAGGCCTATAAATATAAATCATAAATCCCTAACCCCTATTGTTTTGAGTTCGACCGGCCTATAGAGAGAAAAGAGAGAAGACGATTTTTTTTGGGTTTTGATATTAAGGTACGATCCGATCTTTTTAATTTTAGTTTGTTTATAATTCTAGTAATCAAAACATGATGGATTAGGGTTTAAATTAAGGTTTTAAAAATTAGAGTTTATAGTTTGGGAATTTTAAATTTTCTGGTGATTAGATTATATATAGTTGGTTGATCATTAGATGAATTGTTACGTGATTTGAGTATACGTTAGGGTTTAAAACGTCCGAATTAATCGTTTAATTCACTGCAGAAAGTTAGGCAGTTTTGTAACGAGCATAACTCAATCATAAAAGATCAAATAAATAATTTTACACTTACTGGAGATAACCTCATTAGAGTCTAATTTCCTGAAAAGTTGTCTCGTAAGTTCTTTATGGTCGGAGGAAAGGTGGGGTCAAAAGGGCGTGAACAAATCAGTTTTATTGTGGTAAACAGTTGGAATTTCAGTTTGGTTTTTTCTAAAAATTCTTGACATCTAGGTTAGAAGCTAAAATCACATGGAAGTTTCTGTCTATATATTGTGTGGTGACCCATGAATGAATTTTTGCTAAAAGCTATTATAGTCTAAATTGGTTTTTAACGTCATACTTTTTGAAGGTCTGATTCTGGACACGATTTCTAGACCTTCTGAATTAATGAATTTCTAGGGGTATTTGTAAAAGGGTAATGGCTTTGGGAGAGTATGAGAGGTTATAGGACATATATGTAGCAGATGAATTTCTGGTCTTTGAATTATGGGAGTGTTTAAGTGGTGCGTTTAGGATGGTGTAAGTGGAGTATAAAATTATGCTCGAATCCTGAAAATTTTTAAAGGTAGGCATTTAAGTATAAATGACATATGTAGGAGTTGGAAAAGGTTTAAATCAAGTATAGAGCTATGGTAGATAGCTTAGATATCCATCATATTTGAGGTTATATCATATTGGGTTGAATGCCTAATTGATGGTAGCTTATTGTATGTTTAATTGTTAGATTGTCCGTGAAGTTTGTGAAGCTTTTGTGGAATATTTTGGGAAGCAAAGCATCAGGTGAGTTTCATAGTCCCATTTTTATATTGTTTTTAAATTGGGATGGAAATGATGCTAAGTGTTAAAATGTTTTGAATTGTTGTGATTATTTGTTTTAGTTGCGTGTGACAATTTGTGACTGCATATGGCTTGTTATTGCATGATATTTTGTTGTGTGTGAGGATCATTAATTGTGGGGATGATCTATCTTGTATTGTGGTCCAGGCCTAAGTATAAGTTATAGCTGGTAGACTTTTAGGTGCGTAAGTGACATATGGATCGGGGGTAACGTTCCTACCTAGTTGTTGAAATGGATCGGGGGTAACGTTCCTACCCAGTTGTTGTAATGGATCGGGGGTAACGTTCCTACCTAGTATGTGGATTGCATGTTAGCATAAGTTCATAATTTGTATAGTTGTCCTATATTATTTTGATAATCACAGTAATTGGTTTTGAAAAAGTTATAATGCGAGTCTTAAACCTATGATTCTCACCAACCTTTGTGTTGACGTTTTAAGCATCATTTTCAGGTGAGCATGATGGAAATAAGATTGAAAGAAGTGGCTAGTAAGAGACCATAGGATGTTATGAAGATTTTTGTTTTTATTGTCTTGAATTTTGCATTGTTTGAATTTGAATAATTGTTGCATGTCTTTCTATTGGCGAGAACTTTTGTTACATAAATGAAGACGCCTTTTGGATTTTTGGTTAGGTTTTTGGGTATTGTTATGACACTATGTGTCTTTGCTTTACTTTAGCTTTCATTTTAGTATTCTCTATAGAGACACCGTGTGTTGTGATGATATCTATTCTTGTTTACGCCTCGCGTTTCCGCCTTGGCGAGGTGTCACAATTTCTTTGTTGCTTTTACAACCATAATCTTATTCTTTCTCTTAGGGAAGAGATGCACATCATGTTTTCTCACCTTGGGTATCTTCTCATTTCTGCTATCGCATCACCCTCTCCACCTCACCTTTAAACATCTTTTGTTGTTTCTAAATAAAGTTTCACCTAACCTTTTGCTCAAAGCTATTATCAATAAATCAAGAATCATCTAGGTTTTATGTAGTACTTAGAATATTATTGTGGTTATGTCTACTTTATTTAATCTAGTCTTGTAACATTCATACTTTTGAAGTATGAATTTGCCTTATTATTATGAATGAATGAATTTCTATTATTATGGGTGGTTTGCATGAATATTTGTTGGCTACTTCTTCTCTATTAAGCCACATCTTTATATATATATATATATATATATATTTGTCGTAATATTGCTACTAGTTAGAAATATATCTTGTACTTGTGATTTTAACTCGGTTTGTAGCAATTGACCATAGCTCAATCCCGTGGTGCCCCAAACAAGGGGGATCATACATCAAGGGGGAGCTTTAGCATCGTCGATTTCTTTCTCTTCTCAACTCGATGATCTACCTTTTTGGATTCGACAAAAAGGGGGATAAATGGATTAAAAGTCATTAATACCTTAAAATTTTAATTTTTATGTAAAATAAGTTTATATTTTGTCATCATCAAAAAGGGGGAGATTGTTAATACAAATAATGTCTAAAAACATTATATATATTTTTGGACTCCTCTATGTTTTAAAGATGACAAAATGTAAAAACGTCTATGATAAAAATAAACGTTTACATGTTGTTAATCGTAAACTTTCATTTCGACGTTAACCACTTAAGGTATGTATAAACAAATCATTAAACATGATTAGTGATCAAGAAGATAATTTTTTTTAAACATTATATTTCTACAAAAGTATTTTTACAAAAATAAAAATATACAAAATATTTTTTTTATTAAAATAATGTTTTGATTAATTATAAAAATTCAAATATGGTTTTCCCCCAAAATGGGAGCTTCTACACCAGATTTAACTTTCCTCACTAAACGACAAAAATAGGATCGTCTATCTAGGGGTAGCCTCCTGATAGGTAGGACGACCCCCAGATATATCTGGGACCACCCACAAGAGACGTTACCCAGTCTTGGCTATAAATACTACACTATTCCTTGCAGTTTCTCAGACCTCTGTGCACAGATTTTTCAGAACTTTTTCTCTCACTAAAATCTTCTTAATTCTTGATCACTAACAAAGTTTAATCTTGTTTCAAGTGATCCAATCTCATCTTCTTCCTTCTTCTATCAAGTGAAAGAGAAGAACACTTGTATTCGCCAAGAAACGAAGTGTTATAGATTAGTGATTTCTTCTATCTTCTTCTAGATTCAAACCTCTATTTTTTGATATTGTGTTATTGTGTAAATTTGGATAGTGTATAAATCCGAATGTGTTGATTGTGTGTCGGTTAGTATTTTAGTCCTTGAAATACTTTAGTGAAGGTGTAGATTGGTTCTAGCCAAAATTAGAACTCGACATTTAGCTTAGTGTCGGAAAACAAGATAAGCGACGTATAAACGGTTTCTCCGCATAAAGGGAGCTTGTTTAAATTGTTAAATCTTGAGTCGGATACTCGAGGAGTGGAGTAGGGAAAAGAGAAGATTCGTAGCCAAACCACTATAAATCTTGGTGTTGTGGTTTGATTGTGTAGAATACTAGTAATCTTATGATCAAACCAAGAACAAGAGTGAGATGTGAGTTGAGATGTTAGAGATAGAATGGATGGAAAATGGAT
Source organism: Tanacetum coccineum (assembly GCA_026074375.1). NCBI lineage: Eukaryota > Viridiplantae > Streptophyta > Magnoliopsida > Asterales > Asteraceae > Tanacetum > Tanacetum coccineum. The sequence goes on from BQNB010055636.1 coordinate 27,727, forward strand.
GAATTGTATAAAATGGAATATGGAAAAATGAAACAACCAACCCTCTCCAAGGCTAGGAGAGGGACTTATATAGGTCCTATGGAGGCCGGCCATGGGCTAAGTTGGGCCTCCCATGGGCCTTGGGCCGGACTAGATTACTAATCTAATCATTATACTAATTACGAGCTAAAACCATTACAACTTGGAAGTGACCAACACTTTTAGTGTTTCCAACAATCTCCCCCTAAGGGAGGTCACTTCGTCCTTCACCTCTTCTAAGCTGACGAGCTTAGAATCGGGAGGTGATGCCTCAACGTAATCGATGTTCTCAAAAGAATCGTCATCACTCAAAGTACAATCATCATTAAAATTAGAGAAAATCTCAAAGTGATCGTTTAAAACATTAAGAGGAGGAGAATTATCACAAAAAGGCACATCACATGTATCATCGAAAATACCCTCGGACTCACTTGGGATTGGGACAAGGTCCTCAACACTAGACTTTATTACTTCGTCCGATTCCATTTCCAGAATAGTGCTAAGATGCTCGTCCTCCATACTAAGAGAGTTATCGGGTTCCTCGGTTGGTAAAACGGGTGTGATTGCAATAGTATACTCCTCGTCATCATCTTCATCATCATCGTGGTAGAAGGCAGGACAATTCCAGTTCGGAATATTAATATAATCTGCCAGCTCCTCACTTATAATTTGCACATCTTTAAGAAGTTTACGAAGTAATTCTTGTATATCCTCTGGTTGATGTTGCTTTTCTTTACAAGCATGCTTAATTTCAAAAAATTTCTCCCAAGCTAGCAATAAAACCTTTGGTGTTTCTCTAAAAGATATACGATTAAACTTCTTTAAAAAGGTTTGTATATATTTCATTAGGCTTTCTCTAGCTTGCAACGCTTCCGTACTCGTTGCTTGAGGAGATTGACGAATGACGGGAAACTGCGGGGGTTAGGATTGGTCAAAACCGAAAGAATTAGAATTATAGCAATGATTAGGTTCATAGAAGTTTTGGTTGACACTGAAAAGTCTCATTAGGACCCCCGCAGTTTTCACAACAAAGATATTGTTGTTGAAAATTAAGTGAAGTTTGTTGAAAATTATCAAGATCTTGATTGTAACACGGGTCCGGATTAGAGATAAACGGAACTTGAGGCGGACAATCGTAACCATAATGAGCATCGTTTCCACATAGTTCACAAGAATATGTCTGGGGCTGACTCGGAGAATAATGTGGAGGTTGGTTAAAATCAAAGTCTTGATTGAAACTGGGACCTTGATTAAAGACGGGTATGTTCCCTATCTAACAATCGAAACCCGAATAAGAGTTACCTCCACAAAATTCACACGAGTATGTCTCGTATTGGTGCTGTGGATGTTGGTTGAAGAAGTTTGGAGAATCAATGAAAGAATTTGGATTTGAATCATTAACGAATGATTTTTCAACTTCATAACAGCATAAAGCACAAACTTCATCCGTATAGTTTCTTTTACACCGCTCATAAGTACATTGTCGACAATATAGATGTAGAATACTAGTAATCTTATGATTAAACCAAGAACAATAGTGAGATGTGGGTTGTGATGATAGAGAGAGATTGGATGGAAAATGGATGAATTGTATAAAATGAAATGTGGTAAAAATGGAACAACCAACCCTCTCCAAGACTAGGAGAGGGGCTATATATCTCCTAATGTGGCCGTCCATGGACTAAAATGGGTCTCCCATGGGCCTTGGACCGGACTAGATTACTAATCTAATCATTATACTAACTACGAGCTAAGACCTGTTACAACTTGGAAGTGACCGACACTTTTCGTGTTTCCAATAATCTCCCCCTAAGGGAGGTCACTCCAATTTAAAAAACTTTAAACCTAGCATACTATGCTTTATCTTTAGTCTTTAGCTCGTACTCTTGACTTTCTCTTGTGAATATGTTGTAGTGATCATTGACTTCTTGGATTGAGCTTGTTCCTTGAACTTGTATTTGACATTGTGATCTTGAGCATCTTGAGATCATCAACTAAGCACAATCTCTTCGCCATCTTGTAACTTTGCCATCTTATGAACTTGCAACTTTTGGACCGACATGCTCATGCCTTTCTTAATTTGTTGATTTGGAAAGCTTTAATGTTGCATCTTTCTTGAAATTCTTTAACTTTAACACTTCGTCACTTCGAGAAAGATGTGCGGTATCAGAGTAGCGGAAGTCTTGAAACATGTACTTGAGCTTTCATGATGTCTTTATGTTTGTCGGTCGGGTATGAGCATGTGGCTATGGATCTTGTGAGCCAGCTGGAATCAGGGACCTCCACCACCATTTTAAATAGCCTGCATAAAACAGTTAGCAATAAAGCAGGGGGACGAATATGGCTTTGTCATTCGCCCAGGTTTGGTTGGAGTAACCTTCAGATCCGTGAGGATCGACCTGTGATCAGATAGATTCAATTTAAGAAGAATCTTCTTGACAGGATTTCCAGCTGTAGTATTGAATCTTTCTAACACATAAGTATTAGATTCATCGTACTCAGCATGTTCTCATTATCGGAACGTCTCAAAGCAGACAGCACGATAAGAGTGAACCAGTGAGTTACTATCTCACCGATTGATATAGAAAATTGATTTGAAAATCAATCGGTGTATCACTTACAAAATTGTTTTTGTGACACACCGAGAGTGTTAATCATAGTCTTTCTGACTTTATGAGTAGCTTAGGAGGTTTGTGCATAAGCGACACAGGGTTCATGACTGTCTTCAATGTCGACAACACCTGAGTGTTTTTGACAGCATAGATATTGAACCCGATTCTGCCCTAAGTGTATATAGGCTTCTTATGTTTCACCTTTATCCTTTACATTTCTTTTCCATTCTTCAACCCCTTCAATGCTTACCGAGACTTCATAACTAACACCTTTTTGGGTTTGTTCCAGTGTTAGCTCCATCCATTCGCATTATTCCCTATCTCCACTTTTTCTCCTTTTTAAAATCATACCTAAGACTGTCTACACTAACAGTGGATATTCCCTGGGTTTAGATCCCACCTGGTCGGGCGAGATCAAGGGATCTGAATACCTAACCTAACTACCATATAGACATCATAAATTTACGGGGAAGAAAATGGTCGGATTCTTTTAGGTATTATCATCACGATCCTTCAAAAAACATTTGAAAATTTCAATCAAGAGTGTTTGATATAAAATCAAAAGATTTACACTTTGAGATTGTTCATCATCACTAAAAGTCTCCACCATAACATGAGCATTGTAATCGTAGTACATGCTGAGTATGAGTGCAATTGAGTCCATTTTTTTTGATCACTTCTGTCAATTCAATTAAGTCCAGGTTAATCACATTTCTCCCCCCTTATCCAAAATGTTAAACCCCTTTGATATTTTGGATATCATTGATTAACCGTCCCGGACAAAAGAAATATCAGCAATTGAAACAAGTTAATTGCTCCCGCCTCAACTTTTCGAGGGAATATTAAAGATATGCTGTGAGTACAATTATCTTTAGAAAATTTAAATTTACTAGAAATTCCTTGAAAATTATACTCCGAGCACTGAACATCTTATTGTTCACCAAAAAATCTACACTAATAATGAACATATTTACAGGATAAGGGTATTTTCGAGGATTGACCTTTTTTTAAGATGAGAACACCATATGATAAATCATATGGTCCTTTGTAGTAGCCGTAGGTCACCCCCATATGGTCTTCCACCGACAAATCTCTCCAAGCTCCTCATTATCCTCCTTGTCTTTAGCCTTTTGTCAATCGCCTGAATCATAGAAAAAAAAAGCCCTTTCCCCGTTAGCATTTTCTTTGTCACGTGGCTCCAAAAGTCTACGGCGATACTCCATTCCTAATTCCTTGAGGCGATCATTTTAGAGGCATCCGAGACATCAACTAGAGTACCATTGCTTAACTTGTGTAGTTCGTCAATAGCACTCAATCTGCTTTTCTTCTGGTCTTTGTTCTCGTAGATGAATCCTCTTGGATCGAGTAATGGTGTATAAGCATCTTGTCTTCTCAGATTGGATATTTACGTCAGGCTTTTGTGAGGTTGAGATTCCTTCTGATAGCGTTCAACACCCCAATTGCAGATCTCACCACACGCCTTCTGGTATGAACAAATAACGCTTCTTGTAAACATTCTTAAGGAGACATTAAATGCAATACGTTCTTCAACGTTGAGATTTTTCACTTTTCCTTGCACGAGAAGAAGCAGCATATCTTCAATGTCTTGGATCCTTAGTCTGTGGAAGTCGCCTTCTTTGAACTTGTAGAGAACGTCATCATCCCTTCGTACAGTAATCCAGTCAACTAATGCCTTGTAGAGCTGCATTTGAATGTCTGACCTGTTGATAGAGTTGTTAGCTTCCATCTTGTCAATTAAGAATCTTTTTTCAGCTTCTAGTTCTGAAAGATTTGCAGCTACTGCATGAACGTGTTGCTTCCTTTGAATCGTACCAGAAACCTCAACTCGAGTTGATCGATTACCTAACTTCTTCTCGATTTATGGAGAATTTTGAAACTTTCCTTTTGACTTATTCCTCTGATAATTTTCTTCATTCCTTCATCATGAATCAAGAATTGTTTGATTTTGCAGTATTAAACGCCTTCTCGAATTCTGTCATACTTCAATTAGACTGCAACGTCCACTGCTTCCTGCATTTTATTTGCTAGATATTGATCAACGATGCTAGGAATGGAGGAGAGCGCTTCAGCATATTGATTTGTTTGTCTGAGTTCCGAGAAGTTATCTTCTAACGCTTTCAGTCTGTAATCAAAGCCAAACAACGAAGCAAAGTTAGGAAGATTATGTAGCGAGGAGCTTGTAGTAGTAGCCGGTGTCAGAATTGTGGGATGTTGAATTTAAATGACGAGAGTTTCGTGTGTGAGGAGATTGGTTTGTGCAATGAAGGATGGCTCCATAATGGCTGTTACAGGAGTATCACTTAGAGAGGTAGCTTCATTATGTTGTTCAAAAATATCATCAACACCGGTATCTTGGTTTGGATTCAGCATGTTGGAGACGAAGCCAAGATGATACAAAACGAGCTCAGTTGTTGACCATCAGGATTTAACCGTAGTTATGGTCACATGAGTGTCTTCAATTTCTTGGGTTGCTTAAACTGGGGTAATATATACATCTATCATTACATCATCACTCCATCAAGATTGGTTATGGTAACATTCGCTGCTCATTTCTGATCCTCTTCATAGTGGCATCTTCCATCCGACTTTGCAACTTCACATTCGTCCCTCAACTTCATTGTCACTATCTTCGTCATCTGATGATGAAATACGAGAGGGTGTGTGAATTGTAGAATTGAAAGAATCATCTTCATACAGTTTCCATCTTCATGTATTATGTCTCATCATGATTCGTGAGCTTTGGATGGATTAAAATCATCACATCAGCTTCATGATTCAGTCGTTCTTCATCATCATCATCTGAGCTTTCCATCATCGTCATGTTCATCATCATCTTTCTTCATCCTGTTAGTCTCATAAGCGTCATTTTTACTGCCTCTTCATCATCCTGTGCTTTACTCATCATCTTGATCATCAGTCCACTTGATTTCCAAAGAGATCATCCCTGAGTCATAATTAGGTTCATCGGAACCCCTGTGTAACACCAGTTCCTTCCATCTGCTCCAGAACCACTGCTAAGAAGCTATGAGTTTCTGAACGTCTTCTTTTTTGTGATTATTTTGAGTTGCTCAGCCTCTGTCAAATCCGGCCTCAGAGATAGTCTCCACCAACTCTGTAGTCTTCTCTTTCCTTTTCCAACTTCTTTTCCTTTGGGACTGTGGTAGGCTTCATTTTCTTAATAGTAGTAATCTGTATCAGCTTTTCTTCTTACTTCCTTTTCGTCTTTGAGGAATCTTCGGAAGCAATAGCATGATATTCTTTGTATGATTCAGAAAATGCGGATGTCCTCGTTTGTTTGCTACTGGCAAGATAGTCCCGTACAACTGAGTGTCTTCATTCCTTGAGATGACATTGATTGTTGTGAACATTGGATCATCTCTAGCATAATGCCAATTTATCTTGTTTCTTCGAGGAATTGAAGGGTCTTTTTCCATGACAAAGTTGACGACTAACTTGGTGAAATGAGGATAGTACATCGCATTGCCCTTCTTCGTATTTTTGTTCTCTATCTGGTAAATGAAGTCCTCCCACAGAAGATAAGCATAATCAACATTCTTCTTATTGTACATACCCCACAAGATTTGAGCTTGAGAAAGACGAAGACTGTCATAGGATGGTTTACCACTGAGACATTTGTTGATGATAGCGGCAAATGATCTCCAGGGTTGATGCAGTTTATTGACATTAACATCAGTGATCTTCCTTATTTCTCCAGAGTGACCAAGACTAGCTAGAAAGGCGAGAATCTCCTTCTCAAGAGGTGGTTCTTCAAACTTCTTATTACCGATTTTAGGGCAGATTTGAAGAATGTCTCTGAATTGATCCAGTCCGAGAATGTGCTTTTTGTTATTTGTCTTGAATCTGACAGATCGGTTATGAACATAAGCAGAGACCCAGAATTCTTGCATATAGATCTCTGGAGCATCAGCAGTGACTTGGAATGCCTTGTAGAAAGGAGTGAGTTTTAACACATCGTAGACCACTTGAAGAGTTGCTTCCTTTGATGTGACATCCGAACTTAAGCGAAGATTACATTTACCAATCTTAAGTCGGTCAGCAGGAGCCACCAATGCATCATCCAAAGCAATCTGATCCGCTATTGAGATTTCCATGAGTCTGTTTAAGAAAGAGTGAGTGCAGTTTATAAGAAGACACAATCATTCATTCATGAGAACCTTTATGACTTTTAGCACTTTTGAAGATCAATCAACTTAGATAGACAAATAGCGTATGAGACACAGGCACCTATCCTAACTACTAAGTTGAATGTAGTTAACCTTGGTTTTGTCAAGCTTTTACTGTCTATTTTAAACTAAGAGATTTGTTTAATTTAATCTTAGTTAGAAAAAATCTGATCTTAAGTGTGTTATGTCAAAAAAAATTGGTTAAGTGTTAATAACTTCACTCGTTCGAACCTCAAAGAAACACCTTGATGCGTTTTCCACTATCTATCACTCTTCGGATCCAAGAAACTTAGTCACTCGTTCGGAAAAAAAAATATCCTCAAAAAGAACATCACTCGTTCGAGTCTCATACAACTTCAACTCGTCGGCCTCATAGTCATTCAAATCGTTCGGCAGTAGAGGACAATCAAAGAACTCCTTTTAGACTGTGCACTCGTTTGGGTCCATACAGGATTCACTCGTTTCGTTTCTCATTAGACACACTCGTTCGGATTCCTCACTATGATTTGCCCGCACGAATCCTACCTAGACTTTCACATCGTATCGTCCGATCCATACTGGATTCACTCGTTCGACGAACGCGTAAAACTCTAAAAATAAATAATGGAATTTATTAAAGTTGTAAATAACCTGAAAATGAGAAATGTTACAGTTCCCTTTTTACTGACACTCGATCGGTCCATATTATGAATCACTTCGATCGATTCACTCTACACGACACTCGTTCGATCCTTATTTTCATATTTCTCGATCGATTCATACAACTAACCACTCGTTCGGTTCATATATTATTATGCTCGTTCGATTGATGTTTATTTTTGATTCTTTGGTTTTCTTAATGATTTTCTAGATCGAATCTAACAGTTAACTCTATTCTAGCATATCCATTAAACCATGCTATAACAATCTTTCATAAAACATATAACATTTATGCATATTTCTTATGTATTCGAGCACAAAATAGTCAAGAACAAGATTAAAAACACTACGAATAATAAAACTTAACTAACCTATACATATATTACACCTAATAATACAAAAGCCCCCAATCAATTTGAAGATTTAACCACATTTTGATTTTAAGAACCCTAATTTTATAATTAGGGCAATTTTTGATCAAAAATGGCAAAAACTAACAATTCTTTTGGGATTTCGAGTTGATTAGGTGATGATGATCACAATTTAAGTTATACCTTCGAGATGAAACGGAGTGAATTAGCTTGTTTGATGTGATTCGAGTGGAAAGTGTTCGTGTGTGTGTTTGAGTGTGTTTGAGTGTGTGGAGATTGTGTGAACAGTGATGGGGACGGGTGGGGGGTGGTATTGTTATAAACCAATTTTAACTTTGACACATTTGGCCCCTCATCTTAACACTACTTATTAATCTTGCAAATTAGGTTTTATAAGGTATATTCAAGTTAAACAAATAGCACACATGGTCCTTAATGTTTTATACTCTCATACCTATAGACATAATTTAGCAAACTACACCCTAAAGGCATAAAACAAGTAACACATAAAGCACAAGCTAGTTAAACTTAATTAACTTTCTATCAAGAGATATTACGTAATCGTTTGAAAATCTTTTTCCCTTTTGACAGCTCATTTTATCATGACAAAGAAATTTGACATTCCCTCCCCCTCAAACAATGACCCGTTTTCTATTTAAAGAGCTGTAGGCATTGTTTGAGAAGACAAATGTATCTTTGAAAATTATTTTCAGATGATGGAATGATTTTGTATGTGACAAAACAACAAACACCAATATAAATAAGATTTCTCTTATTTATTCACATAGATGCACTGAAACGTACACTTATGGATATAGGAAGCACGGGTTGTGATGCAAAGTAATCACAAGCCTTTGCATGGTCATAAAGTAGACCATGCCCGAGAATAAATTCCCGTTGTTAGGAACAACTGTCTTTAAGACGACATGTTTTCCTCAAGGAGAAAAGCGGGTTACTATCAGAAATAATAGCAAGCCATATGGCATGTTTTGAAAAAACATTTGAACTTTTGCACGAACTTTATTTATGACCACGTGTCTTTATTGAAAGACATTTCTAGGGACGTAAATATTATCGTTTGCAAAAGACATGCCATTGAAAAACTTCTTTTTGAATTTTTCTAATTTTTTAATTTTGTATTTTGTTTGTATAAAGGATTTATAAAATGAAGATCTTTTTGGTTTTTCTGATTTTATATTTTTCTCTTTTGGTTTTATAAAATTTTATAAAAATCAAATTGAGAATAAAAATCTTTTTGTGTTTTTATGATTTTAAGTATTTACTTATTATACAGGATATTTGAATAGGTACCACCACTATTCATCAACTTCATCTGCCAATTGTTTCAGAGTCTCCGGCGTAAAACTCCGCATTCCCAGCTTGTTGATAAGAAATTCAATTCTTTCTCGGCCAAGAGCTTTAGTGAAGATGTCCGCCAATTCTGATGTCTATGTGCTTAGATCTGGAATGTTGAACGTTGTTGCAACATAAGGCAATAGCGCTTTTGTTATCACAGTACATTGGAATTTTATT
>BQNB010055637.1:6928-39025 GCA_026074375.1 Tanacetum coccineum
GTGTCAGTTATTATGAGTTTGTTCTAATGTTTACAAAATTTGACACAAACTCAGAAAACCAAATATACTGACACAACACATGATAATCACTACTTTATTATGTACATATTACCACAACATATATAATAATAATAACCCACACGAGATGGACCGTGATTGCCGAGATGATGTGATCATTTGGTTCTCTTCAGTAGTCTGTAGTCTCCCTCTCTTGTCCTTCCACCAACAAAGCTTTCAAGGTTCTGGAAGATTCTCCTTGTCTTATGCCATTTCTTAATGGCAAACATGAACTCTTTGCTTCTGTTGACATTTTTCCTTGTCCAAGACCGTGTGTTCAAACCCGGATTCATCCTGTTGACCTTGAATTCCTTGACTCGGTAGTCCAATGCCTCATCAATCTGTTGTAGAGTACCGTCATTGAACTTGTGGATCTCATTGAACTGCATGATCATTTGAACCCCATATTTATCCCTAAATGTGACGGCCCTTGGAGAGTCAATTACTGTGAAGTCATGTTGGAACTCAAAGCCAGTGGCATCCCATCGAGGTTTGGTGAGGTTTAGCTGCGTCTGGTAGCTTTCAATCCCCAGCTGGAAGTCTTCTACGCGTTGTCTTATAACCAAGTTTCTGGTCTATAAGTTGACAGCAGTAGTGAGAATCTTCTTATCTTCGGGTGATAGATGGTTCAGGTGACCTTGAAGATTCAATAAGTACAGATCTTCAAAGTCACTAGGGTACAGATATTTGAAGTCCCTTTCCGCAATAGTATATTCTTTAAGATCAGCTATACGAAGAACGATCTTCTTCATGTAATCGTACTCATATAAGGAGAAGACTTCAATTCTGACAACACTTAAAATCCGCATATGAGTCCTAACAGCTCTGCGATCACCCTCAGATGTGTGACTGTCAATGTAGAATCGTTGTCTTTGGAACCACCAGTGAGAGATACCATACATAGCGCGATGTCATACTTGCATTCCTCTTCAATCCACAACTGATTGGGTACCATTTTCTCTAAGCCAACATCAGGATAATAAGCTGCCTTCATCTTCGAGATGGACAATGCAGGCCTGCCACTCTTGTTACCATATCGTAGATACTCCAAATCTTTGTTAAATAAGAAGTCAGATGGAATCGTGACTTGACCTGGTGGACCACCCAGTGGTAGAGGTTTGCTGACATTATACCTGATGATTGACTCGTCCACCTGATCGGTTAGTAGTTTATGGCATTCTTCCATTTGGTATTGAAGATGAATCACATTAGGATGGAAGACTTTGAAAATTTCATATGCAGGGCCTTCCAGGTCTTGTTGTTTAAGTTCAGTGATCCCTTGCTTTTTGCAGAACCAGTTCATAAAGATTGCCATGTCACCAGTCTGCATGAGTAACGAGTTCTCTAGAGGAGGTGCATAGGTGGACGCCTGATCAGATGCCTAATTGTTCACTGGTATAGGAAGGTCAGATGATGGGATGGACCAGGCAGGTTCTGGTGTAGCAGGTCTGTCTTCAGTGAGTGGCTTCCACCAATTTTGCCTTAGGTTCATCGTGGGAATATGATCATGGCCAATGTCTTCATCACCAGACGACTGAGTCTTGTGTCAGTAGTCGTCCAAGCCGTATATTCAGCTGAAGTAGTTATCTTTAAAGAGCTTAGAGCATCGGTGCCTGTAGACTGATTACGCTGGTTGGTGGATAGAGGAGGAGGAGGAGGTAATTGAGACGATCCAGAAGCTCCTGGAGTTCCAGATGAACCTGCTGGTGGTGGTGGAGGAGGTGGCTGATGAGGTGGAGACCTAGGTGGTATTTTTGGTGAATCGCGTCTCTTTTTATTCTTTCTTCGTGCGTCAGCCAAATCAGTTAGGAGCTGGTCAGTGTGATCACGGGCCATTGATTTCTCTAGAGCTTCGTACAACATTTTGTGATCTTCATGAGCTTGGTAGGAATTGGATCCCCATATGCGGTGATGAAGAATCTCCTTCATGTCGGCTTCTGGCAAGTCTCTGAAGCGATCCCTGGGAGGAGCTTAAATAGCCTAGTCAACAGCATCAGTGATGATTTCATCCACCGCTTTGCTCACCTAATGAGGGATATTAAGATTCTCTAGTTTGTACAATCTGGACCCTTGTTTGTCTAATCTTTCCTCCAGGGCTTGGTTTGCCTCCACCATATCCGCCATATGTTGTTCAAGTTCTCTAATGCGCTAGATTAAAATCGAATCTGAGGAACCTTGTTGTGGTTGAGGTGGTATTGGTGGAAGAGTTGTTGTTGTCGTTGTTGTTGTTGCGATTGCGGTTGCTGTTAATGTTGGTAGTGGTGCTTGGAATGCTGTGGGGACAGGTTGAGAGACTGTGAGATCAATAACTGGAGTGGTCATTAGAGGAACTGACAAGGTGTCCTGATGTATGGGAACCGTGACCATAGATTGAACCTCCGCTTAAATATTGGTTTTCTCAGGTTCGTCTTCCTGTGACTTCTCCGCAAGGAACTGATTGGTGAAGCTGAGTTCCTTGTCAAGATTTTGTAGAGAAGACAGGGTTCCAGGTGAGCTTGCAGGATCCTCAAGTCGTACTTCACCTTCAGTTAGGAGTTTAAGGTTCTCCTGAACATTTGGATAAGCCGTTGTAGTGAATTCATCATCCATTTGCTCATAGTTTGGTTGAATTGAAGTGCCAGAGGCCTCAAGATTCATGTGTTCAAGGTCTGGTCCAGCAAGAACAACATGACTTGGTGGAGGTTGAGACTCTGCAACATCACCAGGGTTTGGTCCAGCCTGGCCTTCATCTTGAACTTTGTTGGGAATTATTCATTCCTGACTTAGTACCGCTAGTTATATTACTTAGTACCGCTAGTTGTAATTAGTACTGACTGTACAAAATGTTAAGTACTGATCAGATAGTTAGGATCGTTAGTATAAAATAGTTAGTACCGTTTATGAGATATGCATGAGATATCTTAGGAAAGGATATGCATAATTCTTTGTACGTGTTTTGTAAAGCCCATTAGGGTTTTCTTAGTCTATAAAAGGAACCCTAGGCATAGTTAGTAGATATAGTTCTACACAGATCATAGAGATCGAATAGTAATCATAGTTTGTAATCTGTAACCTAGGCAGATTCAAGGTTTAATATAAAAGTTCTTTTGTGATATTTAATATTGTTCTTCTTAGCATTATGATTTAGATTCGATTTTTTTATAAATTTCCAAATAGTGTTTACTCAGTGTTTAATAATTGTGCTTTCTGCTTTAGAATTATCTAAAAGAGCAAACTCTTTGCAAGCTGAAGGTTAAGATCTATTCAGTAAAACGATCCAACAATTGGTATCAGAGCTTGTGTGGAAACTCTGAATAAGAACTTAATTGTAAAAATGGTACATACAAGAAGTAGATTTGATATGATCATCCTCCACCCACAATCACTGCAATGAAGATCCCTATCATCAGGAAGGGAGAGTACGATATTTAGAGCATGAGAATGCGACAATATATCTGTCATACAGACCATAACCTATGGGATGTTATTGTCAATGGAGATCTAGAAGAAGAACCTGCACCAACAGGAGATCAATCTGGTCCTTCTGCTCCTCCTGCTCCTAAGACTGCCAAACAACTGGCTGCTAGAAGGAATCAGGAAAGAGTTAAAAGCATCTTGCTTTTAGCATACTGATGAATAACCTTCTATGTTTCACAATGTTGCAGATGCTAAATTCACTCTAAGGAGGCAATCAAATCAAGGTTTGGTGGTAATATAGAATCCAAGAAGATGCAGAAAAATGTTCTAAAACATCAGTTTGAAAATTTTTCTACTGCATCAAATGAAAGCTTAGACAAAGCTTATGATAGGTTCCAAAAACTGATAAGTCAATTGGAGGTTCATGGTGCTCCAATATCAAAGGAAGATATCAACAGTAGGATTCATTAGATGTTTCCTTCTTCTGGATTCAGTTTTGCCCTCATCTTGAGAAATAAGCCAGACATTGATGCGATTGATATTGATGTCATTTACAACCAATCTTAGGGTTTATGAAAGATGAGTGAACAAGGTATTCAGGTTCCCAACTTGCTTCTCGAATTTGGATTTTCTCTTCTCCTCGAGATTACTAGCGGTACTATGAAGTTATAGTAGCTGGCCCATGGAGATTTTGGGTGTTAAGTACTGCTGGTGGAATTAATCAAGTTCCATCTACTTCATGTGCTCATAATATAGCTTACTCCTTCTTAGCACAACCAACAACCAGTCCTCAACTTGAGAATGAGGATTTTCAGCAGATGGATGGGAGATGGACTTAGAGGAATTGGATCTTCGATGGCAGGTGGCTATGTTGACTGTCAGAGTAAAGAAGTTCATTCAGAGGACAGGAAGGAATTTGGACTTTAAAGAAAAATGACTTGTTTCTCTTGATAAGTCAAAGATTAAGTGCTACAACTGTCACAGAAAAGGGCACTTTGCTAGAGAATGTAGATCTGGAAGGAATCAAAGGAGAAGATCTTATAGTGACAATGGCAGGAGCAATGATACAACAACTGCATCTTCATCACAGGCACTGGTGCTCAAGATGGTCTAGTGAGGGGTATGACTAGAGCACATGATTTTGATAGTAGAACAATCAACTGATGCCTTGATGGCATCTCCTCTTACAAGCTAATCAAGTTCTTCTGACATGTGAGGTACAAAAATATTTCTAAACTATGTCTTGAATCATTTAAACTCTTCAAAAGAACTATGATACTAAATAGAGAAAACATAACAAAGCAAAATAAAATCAAGGGTTATGAGATGCCTTCAGAGTCATAAGAATCTAGGATTCTTGAGACATGAAAAGATTGTATTGGCTTGGGGTGAGAAAATATTGAATTTAAAAACTATGAGAATAAATGTAAAGAAATAAAAAATTAACAACTTTAAATACTGGAATTAAAGAAAGTTGTTAAGGAAAGAGATAAGTTAAAGGATTAAGATTGCAAATGGATGATAGCAAGAAATCTTGATGAAATTAATTAACAGTAAATGAGTGCTAGAGATAAAAATGGTTTAGGATATGGCACACAATTGAATGAATTAAGTAGCAATCATGAAACTGATAGTGAGAATAGTTTTAGTGTTTTTGATGTCAGATCTAGTGATGAAGAATCCACACCAGCTAATGATAGGTCTTCCAAAGCAGATGGGTATCATGTTGTTCCCCCTCCTATAACAGAAGTACTTTTTTTTGAACCGCAAGAGCTGAAATAGCATTGATGGTTTAGATGAATTTGCATTAGGAAGAATATCATTGAAGTCAAAAACAAATGGCTTTAATACTAAAACAATGAGACTGAGTGTCAACACAATTAATTAATTCTGAATAGCCTAAGTCAGCCATGTGTAGTCAGTTATGTCTAATCCTAAGATTGACAGAGATAGAGTTATCATTGAGGATTGGAACTCAGATGATGAGGAAGAAGAGTATGAAGTGCAAACAGTTAGACCTGAGACTCAAACAGTTAAGACTAGAGATGATAAAAGTGGTCAAAATTCTAAGAAACAAGGAATTGGTTTTAGGAAAGTAAAAGCTTGTTTTGTTTGTAAAAGTACTGACCATTTGATCAAAGACTGTAATTTTCATGACAAAAAAGAGTCATTGCTAAGATTGAAAATATGGTTAATACTAGTCAAAGGGAGGGCAAACCAGTATGGGATAATACTAAAAGGGTTAATCATCAAAACTTTTCAAAATACCCACATTTAAGTAAGACTTTTGTCCCATCAGGAGTACTAACAAGAACAGGTTTGCATAGGCCAAGTGTTAGTACTGCTAGGCCAAGTGTTAGTACTGCTAGGCCTGTTTGTACTGCTAGGCCAAGTGTTAGTACTGCTAGGCCTGTTTGTACTGCTAGGCCAAGTGTTAGTACTGCTAGGCCTGTTTATGCTACCAGACCTTATTTAACCATAAATGATATGGACAATGTTAAGACCAAGAAGGGGCTTTGTTCCACCGGTATTCAAGAGGTCTTACTACTCAAAACAAGCTTTTAGACCCAAAGATTAAAACAAGATTTTAAACTTTTAGGGTTCAAATAGGACTTGCTGGACGAAGAAGGCAGTAGTTAATACTGGTAAGGGTAAGCTGAATACTGACCTTAAAAGGTCAAGATGGGTTTGGAGGCCTAAGGGAAATTACTTGGATCATGTGTCCAAAGACAGTGGATCATTCATGCTCAAGAAGGTTGAGTATGTTGACCCAAAAGGGATTTCCAAGTCTGTAATGGCTTGGATCCCTAAGAGATACTAATTCTCTTACTTTTTGTGCAGGACAATCCAGAAATCTTGTTACAGGATCATGCAGTGGTGGATAGTTTGGTTGCTCTAGACATTATGACTGGCAACAAAGTTATCTTCAGACTATGACGATTTCAATGGAGGCTGTTGTGCTTATGGAAGTGATCCTAAACGAGGTAAAATACGGGTAAAGGTAAATCCAAAATGCTAATTTAGACTTTGATGATGTTTATTTTGTAGATGACTTAACCTTTAATTTTCTCTGTCTCACAAATGTGTGACAGAAAATAGTGTCCTTTTACTGTGTTGAATGCCTTATCATTGTCTACTAGGCTTTAAGTTCCGTGATGAAAGTCAAGTTGTACTCTAGGGAAGCTTTCCTAGAAAGGATGATGTTGTACAGCTTAGATTTAAGAACATTGTTCTTCTGGATAAGTATTAACTTGTTTATATGAAAATGCATCAGCAGATAAGTCTAAAAATTTATGGCATAGGAGATTAGGGTCATGTGAATTTCAAAAAAATTGTTAAATAACTTGTTAAAGGGTCACCTAGTTAGAGGTTTACCTTAAAAGTTTTTGCGAATGTCCACTTGTGTTGCATTCAAGCACGGGTAAGCAACACAAGGCTTCATGTAAGGCAAGTTTGAAAGAATCATCAGAAAAATCTAGAATTTACTTTCATATGGACTTATTTGGACTTGTCTTTGTAGAAAGGTATTAACAAGAAAAGGTTACTGTTTGGTTGTGACTGTGATTTGAGCAGGATTTAGTTGGGTATTTTTCTTAGCTTCCAAGGATGAACATCTAAATCCTTTGTAATCTGATCATAGGATTAGAAAAACATTAATCATAATGTTAAAATCATTAGATGTGATAATGAGACAGAGTTTAAGAACCATGCTATGAATGAATTTTGTGCTAAGAAAGGAATCAAAAGGGAGTTTAGTATAGCTAGAACTCCACAGCAGAATGGTGTTGCAGAAAGGAAAAATAGGGACCCTTATTTGATGCAGCTAGAACATTGTTTGCAGATTCACTTTTACCCTATCCATTTTAGGCAGATGGCGTTAATACTGCTTGTTATGTACTAATGGGTAATATGTGGACCAAACCTCAAAATAAGACTCCTTATGTACTTTTAATAGGTAAATCACCTAGTATAAATTTTATGAGACCTTTTGGGTGCCCTTTGACTATTTTGAACACCTTAGATTCCTTAGGTAAATTTGATGGGAAATCTGATGAAGGTTATTTGCTTGGATACTCTATCTCTAGTAAAGCCTTTAGAGTATACAACAAAAGGACCAAAAGGGTAGAAGAGAATCCGCACATCAATTTTCTTGAAGATCAACCAAATGTGACAGGAACTGGTCCTAATTGGATGTTTGATCTTAATTTTCTCACCAATTCAATAAATTATAGTCCTGTTAGTGTAGAAAATCAGGTTAATGTGGATGCAGGTATACAAGATTCTTATGTTGCAGGTTCATCAGGAAAAGATAAAGGACCTACTCAGGAATACATACTACTTCCACTACAACCTCATAGGACAAGGATTCCAATAGAAGATGTTGCTCCAGCTGCACATGAAAAACCTTTTAAAAGTTCTCCTAAAGACAATGATGTATAAGATTCAGAAGATGTTGCTAACAAGGAAAGTGAACAAGACTTGCAAGATAAACTTGAGAAGATGGTTGCTCAAAATTTGGCTGCTAAAGCTATAGATGATGTTTCAAGACAAGCCTTTGAAGAAGAAAAGAGGAGAATTGCATCTCAAAAGAAGGCAGCTCAAGCTACAAGTACTAACAAACTTAGTACTGATAGGCAATCTGTTAGTACTGATAGGCAATCTGTTAGTACTGATAGGCCATTTGTTAGTACTGATAGGCCATTTGTTAGTACTGATAGGTCTAACACACCATATGTTAGTGCTGCTAGTACTCCCACAGGTGCAAATGCTGGTGAATCATCATTTGTCTATCTTGGAGGAAAAATACCTATTGATGCATCTACTCTCCCTAATGCTGATTTACCCATTGATCCAAATATGCCTGACTTGGAAGATGCTTCTGATACTCTTCCAAATGATGGAATATTCAATGGAGCTTATGATGATGATGAAGATGTGGGTGCAGTGGCTGATTTCAACAACATGGATAACACCATTGCTGTCAGTCCTATTCCCACACTCAGAATTCATAAGGATCATCCAAAAGGACAAATTCTAGGAGATCCTACATCAGCAGTTCAAACAAGAGGGAAGATTCAAAAGGCTTCTTCAGCACAACAAGCCTTGGTAAGTTACATTCACAAACAGAACAGAACAAATCACAAGGATCATCAGAACTGTTTGTTTGCATGTTTTCTCTCTCAAGAAGAACCCAAGACTATATCACAAGCCTTACAAGATGAAAGCTGGGTTGAAGCAATGCAAGAGGAATTGCTTCAGTTCAAACTACAGAAGGTTTGGGTACTTGTTGATTTGCCATATGGGAAAAAGGTAATTGGCACAAAGTGGGTCTTCAGGAATAAGAGGGATGAGAGAAGTATTGTTGTGAAAAACAAAGCACGGCTTGTAGCACAAGGGTTTAGACAGGAGGAAGGTATAGATTATGATGAGGTTTTTGCACCTGTTGCCAGAATTGAGGCAATTAGGTTATTTTTAGCCTTTGCATCATACATGGGATTTACTGTCTACCAAATGGATGTTAAAAGTGCATTTCTCTATGGCACTATTGAAGAAGAGGTGGGGGTGGGGAAACTGGGTTTGTATGTTCATCAACCTCCAGGCTTTGTTGATCCTGCTTATCCAAACAAAGTCTATAAGGTGATCAAAGCTCTTTATGGTCTACATCAAGCTCCTAGAGCTTGGTATGAGACACTTTCTTCTTTTCTGATGGAAAATGGTTTTAGAAGAGGTACCATAGACAAAACATTGTTTATCAAGAAGAAAAAGAGTGACATTATGTTAGTCCAAGTGTATGTGGATGACATTATTTTTGGTTCTACAAAGAAGTCTATGTGTATAGAGTTTGAAGAATGTATGCACAAAAGATTCCAGATGAGTTCCATGGGTGAACTCACATTCTTTTTAGGACTTCAAGTGAAGCAACAACCTGATAGAATCTTTATTAGTCAGGATAAGTATGTAGCTAACATCTTAAAGAAGTTTGATTTTTTGTCCATCAGAACAGCTACTACTCCTATTGAGTCTAATAAACCACTGGTCAAGGATGAAGATGGTGTAGATGTAGATGTACATGTCTACAGGTCTATGATTGGCTCTCTAATGTATTTGACTGCATCAAGGCCAGACATCATGTTTGTTGTTTGTGCCTGTGCTAGATTTCAAGTCACTCCAAAAGCCTCACACTTAAATGCAGTAAAAAGGATTTTTAGGTACCTCAAACATCAACCCAAATTAGGTTTATGGTATCCTAGGGATTCACCTTTTGAACTTGAAGCTTACTCAGATAGTGATTATGGAGGAGCCAGCCTTGACAGAAAATCAACAACAGGTGGATGTCAATTTCTTGGAAGAAGATTGATATCTTGGCAATGCAAGAAGCAGACTATTGTGGCAAATTCTACTACTGAGGCAGAATATGTTGCAACTGCTAACTGTTGTGGGCAAGTATTATGGATACAGAATCAGATGATGGATTATGGTTTCAATTTCATGAACACCAAAATCCATATTGATAATGAGAGCACTATAAGTGTTATTAAGAATCATGTTGCTCATTCAAGGACCAAGCTTATTGAGATTCGTTTCCATTTTATAAGAGATTGTTATTGGAAGAGACTGATAGAGGTTATCAAGGATTCAACATCAGACTCTAATGTTTGCAGCCCTTCTAAACCAAAGATTTGATGTCATAAGATCTAACCTTTTGGTGGTTAGCCATTGGGATTATTGAATCTGTAGCACATACAATTCGGGGACGGCATGCTGAGTTGGTGTACAGTTTGTATAGAATGTTATGTAAGCAGACAGATATTGCCAATGGTGATGTTTTCATTCAGTTCTTTGGGTTCTAGAGAGTCATTAGAGAGAGATATGGATGGTACTGAAGAGTTTTTGTTGTCCAACTTGTTCGATTTTTGGTTAACAAAAGTTAGTACCGACATGCTTACAGTTAGTACCGACAGGCAAAGTTTGTACCGCTATAAAGCCATTAGAGAAAATACCGGTAGGGGTTTAAAGTGTAATTTTTAGCGGTTTCTTCGCCATTAGGGATGCTACTACTATAAATACCTATCTCAATTACACGCTTGATCCTTCTTCGCTCTCTCAATCGCTTTTAATTGATAAGCCCTAATCATTCATCACCGACGATTACCAAAATCAAATACACGATGGCTGGTTTGGATTTCTGTTCTAAGCATAATATGGTGGCATATTTGGAAAATACGGATGGGAATACAGAGTTTCATCAGATTATGGACTTTCTCATACGCAGTTCAATTCATTATGCACTCACTATAAGTCCCATAGTCTCAACTTCGTTTGTTGAATAGTTTTGGACGACTGCTAAATCTAGAACAGTCAACAACACTAGTTATATCGATGCCACAGTTGCTGGCAAGCTTGTAACTATCTTAGAGGCATCAATAAGAAGTGATCTTCTTTTTGATGATGCTGATGGGATAGATTCCTTGACTAACCAGGCAATATTTGATAATATTCAGCTAATTGGGTATGAGGGAGACATGAATACTTTAACTTTTAACAAAGCCCTCTTTTCACCCCAATGGAAATTCCTTTTTCATACCATGAATCGTTGTATTAGTTCTAAAAGCACCTCTTGGGATCAAATTCCCACTAATATTGCCATAGCTGTAATTTGTTTAGCCACTAATCAGAAATAGAATTTTTCAAAATTAGTTTTTGGTGGCATGATATGACACTTGGATGCAACTAAGAAGTTTGTAATGTATCTAAGATTTTTACAAATCTTTTTGAGCAGGTAGTTAAAAGATGTACATGTCCCCTTGGACCACTTTCCAGTCCCAACCCTAACTAAAAAGGTCTTGACATTTATGGTTAAAAAAGGTAAGAATTTTTTAGGGAAGGTTACACCTTTATTTGATTCCATGTTGATTCAACAAACAAAGGATAAGGGTGATGCTTTAGAGAGACCATCTGACTCCCCACCCATACCCTCTCCTCCTCATCCAAGTGAAGACCAACCTCAGATATAGCTTGACCCATCTCCCAGACCTTCACCTACTACTTATATTCCTGATTCTATTCCAGAGGGTTCTGGTGGGAATCATGGAGGTCAGTCATCCAATGATGCATCCCTATCAGGGAATGAGGATGGTCTGACACTCCAAAGTGTATATGACCTTTGTGTGTCTTTATGCAAACAGGTCACAGCTCAGGCTAAAGAAATTAAAGATTTGAAGGCTCAGGTCAAGAAGCTAAAGAAAGGAGTCAAACCACTTGCACACATCACAAAGACCTGGATTTGAAGCCTAACATTGGCAAGGAAGACTTCTTTGAAGAAAAAGGGGTACACAAGGAGTATGTATCCAAACAGGGGAGGAAATCTGTCAAAACTTTCAAGGGTGAACCATCTGTGCATAAAGATCCAGCCTTTGATGATCTTGATGATTTTGTGGATGTGGATGATACATTGGACTATATGGAGACTGAGGATGTTCAAGATGAGAGGAGGAATGAAGGTACCGACAAGGGAAATAAAGGTACCGACAAGCAAGATGGAGGTACTGACAGTATAAAAGTTAGTACCGATAGGCAAGGTGAAGGTACTACTGATCAAAATGAAGGGAAAAGTGCTACTCAAACAGCTCTAACACCTACTTCAACACCTACTCCAACAGTCTTTGGTGATGATAAGACCATTGCACAAGTCCTTATTATAATAAGTCAGAACAAGGAGAAGCTCAAAGAAAAGGAAAAAGGAGTCGAGATTAGGAATGTTGAGGAGACTAAGAGACTAAGGCCTACTTCAACAAGATCAATATTGAATTTGAGACCTCTTCCAAAGATTGATCCAAAAGATAAAGGCAAAAAGAGGATTAAAGAGGAAGATGAATCTAATACTAAATCAGAAGGCATTATTGAAGCTGAAAAGAAATTTAAACAGCTTGCTAATGATGAAGAGGTAGCCAGAAAGGTTCAAGAGGAGTGGGACGCTGAAGAGGAAAAGAAAAGGTTGGCTGAGGAAGAAGCTACAAAGGCTGCACTCTCTAATGAATATGATTTCATTCAGGCAAGACTTAATGCAGACAAGATTCTTGCTGAGGAGCTTTAAAAGAAGAAAAGGAATGAGGAGATGTTACATTGAACAAAGAGCTAAATTTCTTAATGACACCATGCTGCACAAGGGAATTGCTTGCTCAACAAGGTCTGAAGTATCAGAAAATAAAACATCTATAAAATCAGCTGAGAAACCAAATGATGACCTATTTGAAGCATGTTGGTGGAAAGAAGCATTCTGATTTGAAGACCAAAACCTTTGAAGAAATACAGGTTTTATATGAAAGATTAAAGAGGCAAGATCAGAACTTTGTTGCTATTAGATCTGCTGAGGATGAGAGACAGATTAAGGAGTTGAATAAAGACCCTGAAAAGAAGAGATTAAAGAAGAGGGTTGTCAATAAAACTCTAAGGAAAGAAGATATATCAAAATGGTACATGTTGAACAGGGAAGTAACAGAGAAAGGTACAAAGAAAAGAAAGAGTGGTCATGTGAAGATGATTGCTAGGAAAAGGCCAAGACCACAACCAGATGATGATAGTGATGATGAACACAGAAAATGTCTAAGGATTGTTACATTTGAGGGTACCATAGATAGTGAAATTATGGAGACAAAATCTTTTATTGCTAGGTTGCACAAGGTTTCATCACCAGATGGGAATTACCTTGTTGTCTACAGAGTTAATGGGCACTTCAGGGCATTTAACTATCTAATGGAGGTACTACACATTTTTGATAGACATGATTTGTTTCATTTATATGACTTGGTGATGAAGCAGTACTCAGAAATCACACCAGAAGATATTGAGTTGATTCTTTGGGGAGACTTAAAGATTATGATGGATCCCAAACAGGAAGAAAATGATCAAGGTGATTTTTGAAACAATCATTTAAGAATGGGAGATTGTCAGATGGAGACTGTATGAAGCTTATGGAGTTTGCATACTAGAGCTTAAGGATGGGACAATCATCTACATGCTAGTTGAAAGAAGGGGCATTGGCCTTTAGCTCTTCGGCCTTTCGTTTTGCTAGATCTAAGGACCAAAATACTTGCTCAGGTGTCAGTTGAATCTGAGGGCGTGAAGTTCGCCATAAATTTCTTTGGATGTAGTTAGGAGGAATAGTGTTAACCCTCTTTTCCACACAGGCAAGAGTCATTCATTATTCAACATGCAGTTTGTTCCTAGTAGCTTTGCTAACTCTAGTTCTTCTCAGGCGATGGAAACAAATTACCGGCAACATGACGAGGGGGGGTCTTTAAAGAAGTTCATCCCATCATCTAGTGTCGTTTGGGCTCTTTTGGCTGTCTGAGGTAAAAAGGGTTCTGGGCACCTAGTGCAGTTTTAGTCTTTTGGTCGTACACCTAAGTAGGATTTAACATCATGTGGACAATTTGAATTGATTGATCTTGTGAGTGAAGCTTATTCTCTAGTTTATCGTTAAGGTGTTTCAGATTGGAACAAATCTGTCAGGAATTTGGACTTTATGTTATGCCTGAGTTCTTGTTTCAATGTCGTTACAGTCCCTTCATTATTTTGTTTTGTTTTACATAGTTGAATTAGTTGCAACTTTGACGAATTGAAGTTTCTTTTTATGTTTTCTTCCGTTTTTATTCATGATTTTTGAATAAGCATACGCATTTGATCATCCATTTATTGTTCACGTTCAGTCAATTCAAACTTAGCACGTTGCTCATAAATGGCAACTTGTTCCTTGTAGATCTTAAGTTCATTGGCTATCGGGTCATGAGGAACGAATGCATCATTATCAGGACGATCACATACATTATTAGAGTGGAAGATGCACAACTTGGTTACTAACAGAAAATTATTATTGAACACAAAAATATTGTTTCATATGGAATAACATTGCTTGGTTTTACCCATATGACACTAGTTGAGTCATTAACATTTGACTGGTGTACTTCATTCTGATCTCACGTCTCGTCCAGCATTAGTAAACACTATGATCAATAACATTTCCAGATAGTACCTCAGGATAAGATTGATGCAATAGATGGACAAGCGTGTGGATTTGCAGAATCCAGGCTGAGGGGAAACTTAGCCCTTCATGAATATAGTCTGCAGCAACGAGGTTTCATTACAACATCGAATCAAAGCGTCAAATTCATTGCTTGGAAAAATATTTTCCTCATTCAGAGCTAAGTCTTGGACTGTTTTGATTATCAATCTGCATCAAAGGTGTTTCCCTGTTCACCAGCCAGAAAGAGTAGTTCCTCTTCATCCAAAACTGCACCATTCTCTTGGGCTTGCATCAGCAGCATTTTGTCCTTGAAATAATCAAAATTCTATGGATGCTTCGGCTGAGTACAGTTCCTCGCACTTGTTCTAACCCCTTATAGTTTATAACACTTTGACGGTTTCATTCCCAGCTCTATTATGTGCGCCCCCATTGCCTGCAGCATCATTTCCCTGAGCAAGATACCTCTGATTCTGATTCTGATTCTGATTCTGTCGCCCTTGAACATTCTGAACGATAACCCAGCCATCTTGAATGGTTGCTTGATTTTGGGTGTTAGAAGAGGTTCGAAGCTGATTTTCATTTGAGGAAGTGTAGCTCTGAATGATTAGGCAAGAAGTACCATTTGTTTGGTTAGGTTGTCAAGTATTTCATCAGTTTGGGTGTATCCGGAATCAATTTGTGATGTTTCAGGGAATTGTGGATATTGTAGTGATTGAGGGTTTGTTGATGAAGAAGGATATTGATGAGACTGGACATGTGATGATTGGGCATGAGGTTAGATAGTTGAAACAAATGCAAGTTGATCATTAGTAGCAGGAGTGATTCTTTCAATAATCAGTCAATCTTGTGCAGCATGCTTCTCATGTTGTTTTAAATATGTATACAGCTATTTGTGATTTGTCTCTTTTAGACCTTTGTTGAGTTTAACGGCTGTCACAATTCGGTTACGTGTTGCAACACAAATGATGAAACGCGCTTCCCCGATAATTCACCGGCCCATTCTCCCCCCCACCGCCAAGCATGTGCACTCTCAGAGAGTGAGATGTGAGTGATGGAAAGGTTAATTCTACTGATGGGGAATCGATTGAGTTTTTATCATCATTTTCTCAAAATTGATGACATGAGTTTAAGAGAACCAAACACTTTCCTGAAAAGTATTGCTAGTTAAGCTCAAGTTCCTAAACAATTACCAAACCAGATGGAGCGACTTGTTACTATTGTTTCATCAAACAAAGGACTTGCATACAGCAGATTACACTCAGTTGTGTGATTTCTTGAAGTACACATCAAAAGGGGTTGAGATCAAAGAGCGATAACGACTTGCAAAAACAAACCAACATGATCGCTAGCACTCATGGCAAAAAAAAAAAAAAAAAAAAAAAAACATATTCCAACAATCCTTTCAAATATCCAGTGTTTCACAAGATCAACTATCACCATGTACCTACACTCTCGCAGACAACCATCATACCAATCTACAACAACTTCGTCTCACTCCTCGCTCTCTCATCTATTCAACTCAGAATACATTGCAAAATTCAACCCAATGCCAAATCCCGAAGACATTACAGATCCACAACCGCTATGAACTAGGCGCTCATTCTAATGGCTATGGATTAAACTAAACTAATAAACCACACCTCTCCACCAGATATACGTAACCAGAGAATTTCATCAAATCACTCACGCGTAATCGTGACAGATGGCATCATACGGGTAGTGAATATGGGTCAAGACAGACAGATGCAGATGGTTGGAGGCAATGGTGGGAATCTGTTTAGAACAGTATGAGGGCTGAATTGTTGGGAATCAGGTTTGTTCAGAATGCTAGTACAGAAATCAGGGTGTTTGAATGTTGGAAATCTAGATGGGATAATTGTTGTCCAGAAATTACTAATCAGTATCCTAATGGGAATGTAATGTTGTAGCAGCACGGGTTGAGAGGTTATGCGACTGGGAATAATCGGGCTAATCAGATACGGTGTCCTTACCAAACTGCCGCGTCCATTATGTGTGTGTCTTGCTAGTGATTGTAAGTCTGACTAAGGAGTGGGTTGCGGCTTATCTTCAGACTAAGTTGTTGATTGTCAAAAGGAGAGCATGATTCCAACTCCAAGTCTGAAGAGTTTGATTAGTAATTTCTGGAACAACAATTATCCCATTCTGATTTCCAACATTCTGAACACCCTGATTCTGTACTGCATTCTGAACAACCTGATTCCCAACATTCTGCCCATCATACTGTCTAAACTGATTCCCACCATTGCCTCCAACCATCTGCATCTGTCTTTGTCTTGACCCATATTCATACCCGGTTGAGCAATCTGCCTATTACGAGGGTTTGATGAATTTCTCTGGTTGTTTGTTTTGGTGGTTATGTTGAGTAGTTTAGTTTGAATGCCTATAGCGATTAGATTGAGTGCCAAGTTCATTGCGGTTGTGGGATCGTAATGTCTTGGGATTTGGCATTGTTGTTGCATGTAGATCTGTTGAATGTATGGTTATGGTGTTATAGTTGTTGTTGATGGGTTGTGGTTGTTGCATGTAGGTATTGGTGATGGTTGATCTTGGATGAAACACTGGATAGTTGAAAGGGTAGTTGGAATTTGCCATGAGTGCTAGCGGTTCATTGTGTTTTGCAGTCGTTCAGCTCTTTGATCATCAACCTCTTTTGTTGTACTTCAAGAAATATACAACTGATGAATCTGTCGTATGCAGTCTTTCGTTTGATGAAAATAGTAACATGTCGAATCGCATTCTGGTTGTAAGTGTTTAGGAACTTGAGATTACTAGCAATCTTTTCAGGAAAGTGTTTGGTTCTCTTGAAATCATTCATCAATTTTGAGAAAATATGATAGTAAGACTCAATCGATTCCCCATCAGTAGAAGTAAACCTTTCCCATTCATTAAACAACTTAGCCTTTTTCTCTTGAATTCCAATATCAGAACCTTTCATCATTTGTTGAACACGTAACCAGATTTCCTGAGCAGTTTCACAACTATCAACATCAGCATAGATGTCTTCAGGAAGACCGAGAAAAATAGTCTGAATAGCTTGATCATCTGCTTCCATCTGTTTAATTTCTGCTTCTGTGAGTTCATCATCAGTTTGTTCATGAAACGTTTCAGGAACAAGAACTTCACGGTCTGCATCACCCGGTTCAGGAATCATTCATCTGACATAAGGACCATTCATAATGGAGTTGTAGATTAACTTTCCATTTGTTCTACTCTTAGCATACCGAAAGAAAGACGTGCATGACCATGAGATACATAGTTACTCTTTGTTAAGCATAGGAGGGCAGTTTTCGGAAACCGGCCGCATAAATGTCCTTGTTGAGTCTGACATTCAATAAGGTGTGTAAATGTTAAACTAGGGATCTTTGTGGGTAAAGTGATTTGTTGTTGGGTGTGGAAAACTATTTCAAGGGAATTTTACAATCCTTGACTAAACGAGAAAACAGTGAGTGTTCGCGGGGAATTTTACTAAATCAAGAAAAACCATGAAAATAGAATTGATGTTGTTGAAATCGTTGTTGAAATGAAGAATTTGAACTTTCGTTAATGATTTGTGAGCTTAAAACGATGAACGGTGCACTAGTTGTGAGCTTGAAATGATTAACGGTTGATGTATTCGAAAAGAGGACTAACGGTGTAATTGTAGTTTAACAAAGAGGGTTAATAATGCAACAAGGACAATGGTGAAATTATAGTTGAAAGAGAAGGACTACATGTGACACTTTTTGAAACTTGATAATAAATGCAAAAGTTCCCTCCTAAATACTTTTTCTTCTTCGTTTGAAATTTATAAGAAATGAAACGATTGAACTTTTGATCTTATGAACTCATACGGTTATCGTCGGTTAAAACTAAATATACCACGTTGATCGAAACGATGTCACGATCGCAATGGTATACGTCTTAAGTCCTGTAGATTAACGACACTCGAAACCGAAAAATCAAAAAAATGCTTAAATGTGTGATTTTAGTTCGGTTCCATATAAGTAGAGCTAGTTCGATCCTCTTAGTATAGATACACCGTTCGGTTTCTCACAAAATATGTTCAATCGTTCGGTTCTCAAAATATTTTCACTCGTTCGGTCCTCCTTGAAATGTTACTCGATCGGTTCAAGTTTTATTCCACTCGTTCGGTTCAAGAAGTGTTCCACTCGTTCGGTCCTTGAGTTTTCCACTTGTTCGGTCAAAAAAAAAATCAACTCGATCGGCTCAAGAAGATGAAACTCGTTCGGTGGTTGAAGTGTGTTCACTCGTTCGGTTCAACTTGGAATCCACTCGTTCGGTGAGCTTTGAAATAGCACTCGTTCGGTGATCTTGAGATGTTACTCGTTCGGCTCTTCCTTGAAAAAAAAAATATGACAGAAACAAAAACACACCCTACTTGTTAATGAGAAAGAGTGGCAAATCAACCCCACATGTGTACTCTATCCACATCTGTTTATGTTGCATGTAACGAAACACAACCATATGTTTGTTACCTTAAAACCAACAATAAGTCATTTGGAAAAAGAACAAAACAAAGCACTCACGTTTTTTTTGTTTTTTTTTTCTTTTTTTTCTTTTTTTTACAAATAAGCACAAATAATAAGAAAAAAAAATTAAGCCGAAAGACAAGAAGCCCATATAAGCCGAAGTAAGCTAACAACAAACGCCCACAACGAAATCGCTAAACCCACCCGTGGCTCTTGATACCACTTGTTAGGATATCATTTCATCACCAAACACAAAAATAAGAAAAAGATTTTAGACGAGAGAAAGTAGTAAAAAAGAAAAAGGTTACTTGTTCATGAAAAGAAAGATGAGACGAGAAGCCAACACCTCTCCACACTTGGGATCGAGGGCAATATTATTAGTTACAAGAATGGACTATTCGTGTGGTTTACTGTTGGGCCGGTTCAATATTACAATTGGCTTGAGCCCGACTCAAAACAGGTCCCAACTAGCTTAATAAAATTCCTTAAACTACGTTTTTCTTGTACATAGGCCGGGAATATTTAAATGGACCATCATTTATAAATCATACGGCTAACATTCTCCTTGTAGACTCTTGGTCAGTTCTGCATTTGCTTCAAGTTTTGCTCTGATGGTATCCCAATCCTCTTCTGTATAATACTGAGCAACTTCTTAAACTTCAGCTTTTCTTTTCTTTTGTTGTTCTGATAGTTCTTCCTCCTCTAAAATCCTTTTAGCTAGCAAAGCATCCAAATGAACTTGTCTTGCAGCCTCTTCCTCTTGTAATGCTTGCAATCTCTTGGCTTCTGCAAGACCAGCTTCTTTCTTGTTGAATTTATGTTTTTGTTCTTTTGGTAGCTTGAATTTCTTCTGTAGTCATTGGAGCTTTTCCTTCTTTTTGACCTTTAATTAGGCAAAAAAAAAAAAAAAAAAATAAAAAAAAAAAAAAAAATAACAAAAAAGGAATTAAAATAAACTAAAAAATAAAAAAAAGGGAAAAAAAACAAAAAAAATAAGACAAAAAAAAAAAAAAAAAAAAAAAAAAAAAATAAAAAAAAAAAAAAGAAAAAAGAAAAAATAAAAAAAAGAAAAAAAAATAAAAAAAATAAAAAAAAAAAAAAAAAAAAAAAAAAAAAAAAAAAAAAAAAAAAAAAAAAAAAAAAATTAAAAAAAAAAAAAAAAAAAAAAAATAAAAATTAAAAAAAAAAAAAAAAAAAAAGGAATTAAAAAAAAAAAAAAAGGACAAAAAAAAAAACCCTTCCCAAATCAAAAAAGGATAAAAAAAAAAAAAAAAAAAAAACAAAAGAAAAAAAAGAAAATAAAAAAATAATAAAAAAAAATAAAAAAAAAAAAAAAAAAAAAAAAATAACAAAATAAAAAAAAATAAAATCAAATAAAAAAAAAAAAAAATAAAAAAAAAAAAAAAAAAAACAAAAAAGAAATAAAAAAAAAAAAAAATAAAAAAAAAAAAAAAAAACAAAAAAAAAAAAAAAAAAAAAAAAATAAAAATAAAAATAAAAAAGGAAAAAAAAAAAAAAACAAAAAAAAAAAACAAAAAAATAAAGAAGGAAAAAAAAAAAAAAAAAAAGTGAAATAAACAAAAAAAAAAAAAAAAATAATATAAAAAAAAAGGAAAAAAATAAAAAAAAAATATAAAAAAAAAATACAAAAAAAAAAAAAAAAAAAAGAAAAAAAAAAAAAAAAAGAAAAATCAAAAAAAAGAAAAAAAAAAAAAAAAAAAAAAAAAAAATAAAAAAAAAAATAAAAGAAAAAAAGAAAATAACAAAAAAAAATTAAAAAAAATAAAAAATATAAAAATATAAAAAAAAAAAATATAAAAAAAAATGGAATTGTGACATTTATGGTTTGAACTTTACACTAGGAGTACAACTGGTCCACTACCAGTATATTCCTAAGTACCTGTATCAAAATCATCATTTCTAGTATTAACATTACTTCATCGCCAGGAGTAACTTTTCAATATCAACATCAAATCAGTATAATATCTTTTTCAATTGACTTTGACCTTGTTTTCCTCTTTATTTTTTTTGTTATACTACCTTATCAGTTGACTTTGATTTCTGAGAATAATGGACCTGTGATAAGTTTTAGCTTCTTCCAAGGTTGTAGGGTCTAATATCTTGCTCTTGTACCTACCCCTAAGCACTTGATTTTTAGTTGGATTGTCATTAAAATCGATATCTTTTTCCTTCATAGACTCTCTGACCAAAGAAACTAGAGGATCATCATCAATATCTTGAATTTTCCTCTCCTGATTCTCTGTTTCTTCATCCTCTGAGTCAGACACAACCACTTTCTTTATCTTTCTTTTCAAGGCTACTTCCAGAGACTTCACCCTTTCAACTAGAGTGAGAACTGCTTTCCCATAGGTAGTCTTTGTCTGATGCAGCTCTTTCTCCAAATTAGCAATCCTGGTGACCAGCTTAGGTAAAAGGACTATCAATTCCTTTAGTTGCAAGCTGTCCTCAGCACTTCCTGAAGTGTGACCTTTATGGAGAGGTGCTTCATGAGACCTAAGTGGAGACTCATGTATGTTACCACTGTCCAACCCTGTATCTAAGCCAGAGGTTGTAGTGGTAGCTCCCTTAGTACCAACCCTCACACCAGTGGTGGTTGCCTCATCTGCACATTCTCGTAATTCAATAGATCATGGGTGAAAGTAGGACCCTAAGACTGAGGAATCTCAGTATCCTGTCTGTCAAGTTGCCTAGGTGGTGATGGTTGTGGAAGTGGTTCATTGGTAGATGGAATTGTTGGTTGAGATGTGGATGAGACTGGATCAGTAGGTGTGTGTTGGGGTTCAGCTGGGATTGCTGAGCCTTCACCTTGATCCTCAGCTGCACCTGCCAACATTGCAGGCATCAATGGTACATAATTTCTGCATTCCCTTTTCAATATTTGCAAAAAGCTTTTTTAGTCAAAGTTGGGCTATATACTTTGCATTATTTTCAGTTGTGATATTACCCAAAATCATTTGCTCAAAATTTTTGGATACATTAGAAATTTCAGTATTATCTCGATGTTATAACATGCCATCAAAAATCAACTTTGAAAAATTATAAACCCTATTACTAGATAGACAGATCAATGCAGTAGCAATAGGGCTACCAAATTGATCCCATCCACCAGACTTAGGGCTTAGGCAGTGTCGTAGAATTGTGTGATAATTATTATTTTACTATTTATTGCTGTAAAATTCTTTTTCCAAAAGTTAGTTTGCCCTCAGATACTACCCCAATGTTGCCAACCATCATAAAATTTTAGCCTCAGCTAATTTACTTATACCTGCTTGCATCTGCCAATTGAGTTTACCTCGACAGATGCCTCAGTAATTGTTAGTATTCCTTATTATCAATGGATGACTACTTAATTCTGGAGTCCCATTAGCAAGTGTTTGACTGTAGTAGTCTGCCAAAACTTGTTTTGACTATGGAATCATAGATATAGCTGGGATTATGAGTTTAGGCATACCTTAAAAGTATTATCCTTTGAGAAAATCCACTATCTCAGTGTAAGCCCACACTTTTCATGGGTTTCTTAGTAAAATCGACCATGGTATGCTTGTCGAATACTTTAAAAGTGGTCATCTTATAATTCTTAAGAATAGAAGTTAGTGAAATAATCGAGTTTTTTTTTGAGTGTGGGCTGCTGGGTTTTGGTTCGTTTTAAGGGTAACTAGTGGTAGAGAGGGGCAATTGAATTTATATTGATGAGAAACAAGGTTTCGTATTGGACACACTAAAAAAATAGTTTCTTTATAGGAAAGAAAGATGTTTTAATGAATAAAATTCAGTAATTATCCAAATAGGAAACCTATATGAGAGGTAATTGCCGTAAAAATCTCTAACGGTAATATTTAAACAGGGAAAATCAATTTTCCCTCACCAGTACCAACGGTCATCTACCAGTATTAATATTGGTTATCTTCTAGAAATTAAACTTTTTGGTTTACTGTATTAATATGTTAACCAGTGTAACTTTCATTTATCCAAGTTTAAAAATGATCATTAACAGTATTAACCTTTGTTCTACCAGAATTAAGCACTTACAACCCAGATATGAGAGAAATTACTGGCACAGCTTCCATCCATTCTCAAATCCATGTTGTTCCTGAAAAAGTTAGCCCACAACAAGAAAAATACTGCAAAACATGTTCATAAGACAGTATTAACTTGAACTAAATATCCTAACTACTAGAATCAATACCCTAGCAGTATTAATTCTAACTACAAGTACTAATTACAAGTACAAACTTTACAATGTAAAACTCCACCTCGAATGTAGCTTAGGTTTAAAATATCCCAAGCTCAATCCACTAGGGAGTTAGATCTTGTGACATAATTCCTTGGTGAGAAGGTCTGCAACATTATTGTCAGTGTGAATCTTGACAACATCTATCAATCTTTTCTCATAGCAATCCCTTATGAAGTGATGTCGAATTTCAATGTGCTTGGTCCTTGAGTGATAGACAGGATTCTTGACTATACATATGGTACTTTCATTATCAATGTGGATTTTGGTGTTCATGAATTAGAATGCCCTATTCCAGCATCTGATTTTGTATCCATAATACTTGCCTACAACAGTTAGCAGCTGCAACATATTCTGCCTTAGTAGTAGAATTTGCCACAATAGTCTGCTTCTTGCATTGCCAAGATATCAATCTTCTACCAAGAAATTGACATCCACCTGTTGTTGATTTCCTGTCAAGGCTGGCT
Source organism: Tanacetum coccineum (assembly GCA_026074375.1). Taxonomy (NCBI): domain Eukaryota; kingdom Viridiplantae; phylum Streptophyta; class Magnoliopsida; order Asterales; family Asteraceae; genus Tanacetum; species Tanacetum coccineum. The sequence goes on from BQNB010055637.1 coordinate 30,614, forward strand.
CCTTCATAGTCACTGTGCGAAAAAAACGCTTACTAGTTCAAAAGGGGTTTCCCTAGGATACCATAGCCCAATTTAGGTTTTGATGTTTGAGGTACTTAAAATCTTTTTACTGCATGTAAGTTGTGATAGCTTTTGGATTGACTTGAAACATAGCCAAGGCACAGTCAGCAATATGATGTCTGGCTTGATGCAGTCAAATACATTCAGGGAACCTATCACTAGACCTGTAGGTATGCACATTAATTCTACACCATCTTCATCTTGGCGGGGTTTGTTAGACTCTATAGGGTAGTAGTTGTTCTGATAGAACAATAATCAAAACTTCTTAGAAGGTCAGCTACTACTTTGTCCTGACTAATAAAGATTCCATCAGGTTGTTGCTGCACCTGTAGTCCCAAAAAGAATGTGAGTTCACCCATGGAGCTCATTTGGAATCATTTGTACATACAGTCTTCAAACTCAGTACACATAGACTGCTTTGTAGAGCCAAAAATGATGTCATCCACATACACTTGGACTAACATAATGTCACTCTTGTTTTTCTTGATAAACAAAGTTTTGTCTATGGTACCTCTCCTGAAACCATTTTCTAGCAAGAAAGTAGAGAGTGTCTGTCTTATATCCAAAGCTTCTAGGGGCTTGATGTTAGGTCCATAAAGAGCTTGATCACTTATAGGACTTTGTTTGGATAAAGCAGGTACAAAGCTGGAGGTTGTTGAACATATACCCTTTATTAGTGCATAGAGAAATGCACTTTTAACTTCATTTGGTAGATAGGAATCCCATGTATGAATGCAAGGCTAAAATAACCTAATTGCCTCTATCCTGGCATCTAGTTGCAAAAAACACTATCATAATCTCACCTTCCTTCCTGTATAAACCCTTTTGCTACAAGCCTTCTTTGTTTTTCAACAACAATACTTCTCTCATCTCTCTTATGTCTTGAAGACCACACTTTGTGCCATTACCGTTTTCCTCATATTGCAAATCCAAATAGTACCAAACCATTCTGTATTGGAACTGTAGCAATTCCTCTTGCATTGCTTTCTACCCAGCTTTCAATTTGTAAGGCTTGTGATATGTCTTGGTTTTCTTGGGAGAGAAAAACATTGCCAAAAGACGTTCTGATGATCTTTGTGATTTTTTATGTTCTGTTTGTGGATGTAGCTTACCAAAGCTTGTTGTATTGAAGAAGCTTTTTGAATCTTCCCTCTTGTTTATACTGCTGATTTAGGATCTCCTAGAATTTGATCTTTTGGATGAACCTTATGAATTCTGAGTGTGGGAATAGGACTGTCATCAATGGTGTGATCCATATTGTTGAAATTAGCCTCTGCACCCACATCATCATCATCATAAGCTCCACTAAATATGCCATCATTTGGAAATGCATTTGAAACATCTTCTAAGTCAGGTCTTTTTTGGATCACGTGGGTAGATCAGCATTAGGAGAGTAAGATGCATCATAGGTATTTGTCATCCAAGATAGACATATGATATTTAAAAGGCATTTTGCACCTGTAGGAGTACTAGCAAACACTTAACATTTGGTGTGTTGGCAGTATTAAACAGTGGACTACCAATATTAGTTTGTTATACTGGTAGCCTGATGCTGCCCTTTTGTAGGATGCACTTTCCTATTTTCTTCTTCAAAGGCTTGCCTTGTAGCATCATCCACAGCTTGAGCAGCCATTTCTTGAGCCACCATCCTCTCAATATCATCTTTCAAGGCTTGTTCAGCTGCAATATCTTCTGAATCCAGTTCACCCTTGTCATTAGGAGCATTTTTATGAGTTTTTACTTGTGAATCTTGTATAACATCTTCTTACTGAATCCTTGGCTTTATGAAGGATGTAATGGAAGCTAGTTTGTGTACTCCTGAGGTAGGTTCTTTATCTTTTCATGATGAACCTGCAACATAAGATTCTTGTGTACCTGCATCCACAGTTATTTGATTTTCTACACTAACAGGGATATAGTTCATTGTGTTGGTTAGAAAATCAAGATCAAACATCCAATCAGGACCACTTCCTGCCACATTAGGTTGATATTCAAGAAAATCAATGTGCAAGTTCTCTTCTACTCTTTTGGTTTGTTTTTGTTTTTGTTTGGGATATACTCTAAAAGCCTTTCAATAGTAGTAGAGTATCCAAGAAAATAGCCTTCATCTGATTTCCCATCAAATTTTCCCAAGGGATCTAAGGTGTTCAAAATGGTCAAGGGGCACCCAAGTCTCATAAAACTAATACTAGGTGGTTTTACCTATTAATAGTTCATAAGGTGTCTTATTTTGAGGTTTTGTCACTAATACCCTATTTAGTACATAGCAAGCAGTGTTTACTGCCTCTGCCCAAAATGGGATAGGTAAAAGTGAGTCTGCTAGCATAGTTCTAGCTGCCTCAATAAGGGTCCTATTTTTCCTTTCTGCAACACCATTTTGCTGTGGAGTTCTAGCCACACTAAACTCCCTTTTTATCCCTTTCTTAGCACAGAATTCATTCATAGTATGGTTCTTAAACTCTGTCCCATGGTCACATCTAATGATTTTAACTTTGTGTTTCAATTGGTTTTCTAAGCCTATGATAAATTTAAAAAGGATTTCAAGTGTTTCATCCTACGTAGCTAAGAAAATATACCCAACTAAAATCTGCTAAAAATATCTGTCACAAGCCAAAACAGTACTTCTGTTATTAATACTTTCTACTGAGACATGTCCAAACAAATCCATATGAAGTAATTCTAAGGGCTTTTTGATGGTTCTTTCTAACTTGGCCTTGCAGGAGGCTTTATGTTGCTTACCCTTTTTGTAGGCAACACAAGTGTAGTCATTCACAAAAACTTTGGAAGGTAGACCTCTAACTAGGTGTCCCTTAACAAGTTTGTTTATATTTTTGAAATTCACATGACCTAATCTCCTGTGCCATAATTTAGACTCATAGATGTTGTGCATTTGCATATAAACAAGTTATACCTCCAAAAGGAACAATGTTCTTTAAATCCAAGCTGTACACATTGTAACACCCCCAAAAATGTGTCGCAGCGGAAATATGTCAGTGTGGGCCGTTACTTCATAATCAATATAGCAAAGATTACAGAGGAACGACCTCTAAATGTGTCGTTTGTAAAACAATCTCGTTGATTTTCTGAAATCAAAATAATAGTTGTCCCATAATTGCATCACCATGAAAAACTTGAATGTAAAGACTCCAATGCACATCAAATAATCCAAGCATCTAATTCACCTGAGAAAAACATGCTTAAAAGTGTCAACATTAAAGTTGGTGAGTTCATAGGTTAGTTTAAATATGAATGTAAGTTTCAAATGAATGTATTTATCCACTGTGTCATCACAGTACCATGAAAAATGTTTATAAAATATGCACGACCCATTTTATGTTACCAAAAGTACCAATCTTATCCCAAAGATTTTTATAAATATGCTCATGACAAGATTTACGTCACAAAATGTTCCAAGTATGTATGTGTCGGGGGGCCCTGTAGTCCCCAACATGATCCGACATGTTATAACGTTCGTTTACTTGGTGATAGCTAATCACCCGAAAACGGGATTGTCAATCCCGACTTTAGATCTATTTATAACATACGCGCAGACAAACATGCTATATCGTTCGTTTTGCAGTGATAGCTAATTACTCGACACGGGGATTATCAATCCCACAATAGATCTTTTCTTAACATTCGCGCTCACACCTCCATGGTGATTTACAGTTCATTGACACTGTGACGCTAGACTTGTATGAATGTGCCGATTGGGCAGTGATACAATATAATGTGTTCCTCATGTGGGTGTTCCATCTGCAACACCCGGGCATGTTATGCTGTTGGCCCCGCAGGCGCCAAACAAATCGTGATTCCGAATCATTTCAAATGTAAAGTATGCATTGTGACCAAAAATTAAAGCAAATAATGTATCCACATAGCGAGTATGCGAATAAGTATGGTAAACCAATTGAATATCAACCATGTAAATGGTGTTCTTGTTTGTAGAATGAATTGCAAAGTCAGGTATGTGAACCAAGAGTGTTAGAATAGTATGTAAAAGATATTGTGAAAACAATATGTAAACCAAGTTGAGTTGAGCATGTATCTCCCCCGAGATTTGTTAAAGTAAAGTTAAAACAAGTAAAGAGGGCTATAACTTCACATCGATGGATGAAGAACGATTTGCGGGAATGTACACATTGAGTACAAGACGAAACGGAAACTGAACACGGCTCGACTAGAAGTTGCAGCTTAACTATAACTATAAGTCTACTAGCCTAGGGTAATGCGTGTTGGGTTTCCCGATGGAATTGTTTACGTCAACGCGTCGCGGTTGATAAAAGATTTAGATTTAAGGTTTTGTGTAATAGTTGGTGGTTGGTTAAACTATAATATATCAAAAGTAAGACGCCAAGTGTGTATTAAATTCTCGTATATATTACAAATGAAAAAGTAAACAAATACATATTCATATTCGGAATTGTGTAAAAGATAACCCACCCCAAAAAAGAATAACCGAAGTGTATATGTTACACAACATGTGTGTCATCTAAAAGATGATAAATAAGATAAAATTGTTTAATTATATAATACTTTCCAAGTATTATATAAGAAAGATAATAAAAATCAAAGAAACTAAACAATTCGACACGTTCCCGGATATCCCCAAATGGTTTAATAGAAAGTTCATTTATAAAACAGGCGCAGTTTTAACAGTTGCGTATTAGATAGATTGATATCTCTAAATTAAGCTTATACGCTTTTGATTATCGGTCATCACGGTTTTAATAAATTCATAAGACCTTTCAAGATAATGAATAAAGTTAGGATTTGTAAAGATTCTTTAATGTAGCTAGAAGTTTATTAAAATCCGGCATGACCTATTTGTTTATTTAATGTTTTCCATATTAACAAAAATTACTTATTTTCCCTCAATTCAGTGCATGTTGCAAACCCAACCACATCTTTTAACAGCTATTATAAACACAGAAACAGAATTAATAAATAAAAATATTTATTTAACCAATACCACATTTAGATCCGGTTTAATATGTAAATGTATATATGAAATCTTTTAAATGTTATTATTCGATTTATGTAAACCAAACGCTCCCTTCGCGCTTTCTGTTATACTAAACAGCCATTAACAACAACCAAACACACCCCATGGCTGTCCACATCAGCCAAACGCTCCCTAATGATTTTGTTAAACCAAACACCATGTCTGCTGCTAAACTCAAAACCAACGCACACTAACTGGTTTTTAAACCTAAAAACAAACACCCCTATGGGGCTGTTAAACCAGAAACAAACACCCCCGGAAACTGTTATTCCAAAACTGCACCCCTATGGCTGTAAAACAACATAAACAAACACCCTTTCGTGGGGCTGTTACCATAACCAAACACCCCCTTACAGCTTATAAAAACGTAGATCCAAACGCCCCTTATTGTTATCTTAACCCCAGAACCAAACAACCCCTTTAGGGCTGTTAACCCCAAACCAAACGCTCCCTTCGGCTGAGAACAAGAACCAAACGCACCCGTTGGCTGAGAACAAGAACCAAACGCACCCGTAGGCTGCTGAGAACAAGAACGAAAACGCACCCTACTAGTGTATAACAAAATCACAAGCACCCTGGTGGTTTATAAAAACCCAACGCACCCTATCTTGGTGCTAACCCCGAGTCCAAACGCACCCACTGTCAAGGTGACACGCAGGGGGGTTGGGTTTTTTGGTGAGGGTTGTGACGACGGTTGAGGGATGGGGATGTGAATGCGACTGGTGGCGTTGTGTCGACTGAATGGATGGCGGTGGATTTGTGGCTGAGATGGGAGAACAACACAAAACGCACCCTTGTTGGTGGTTTTATTACACCGAACGCACCATTGAGGGGGGGGTGGGGGGTGGGCGCGGCTGTCAGTGAAGTGGTGGTTGGGCTTGGGGGGGGGCAGTGGAGGATGATTGCGGGGGGCGGGGGCCGGGCAACGGGGCGGGGGGGTGTGGACGGGGCTGGGGGGAGTGTAGCAACAGTGGGTAGTGTAGAGTGGTGTTGTGGTGGTTTGGTGTGTGGTTTCAGGGCTGAGACAGCGAGGGGGATGAGGGGGGAGGGGGAGAGCGAGGTGTGATTTGAGGAGATGAGACCGCGAGCCTCACTTAGTGGGGGGGGAGAAGTGTGGGAGAAAGTGTTAGTGACTATGGGATCGGGGTATTTTTTGGGTGGTAGATCGGTGGTGGGGTGGAGGTGTGATAGTATATTTGGTAGAGTGGGGGGGAAGTATTGGGGGAGTATTATTTGGTCTTTTCTTGACGGAATACCAGACGGAGAGGGAAAGGGGTAAAAACTTTTCTCGGGTCCAAGGGATACTTGGGGATTTCCTTAATTTCTCTATAAGTATATTATTTTATATGTATGTAAAACTGCAATCAGTGGTGATGACGGTATGGTGATGATGATGATGAAACGATGATGATGATGACGGTGAGGATGGTGGCGGAGTGACGACGATGGTGGTGTTGGTTGCGGTGGGACAGCAGCCGGAGGGGAGAAAAAGGCGAGTGGAGGAGAGTGAGTATGATGAACGGATAGATCGGGTGACGAGGATTAACTTTGGTTTCGGCCGGAATGCTCGCCGGAAAACTTTTCCGACGGCGGCAGCATGGTGGCCGGCGGCGGCTGGGTGGTGGCCGGATATTTTGGGAGAGAGAGAGGAAGATGATGAGTGTGTGTTATTTGAGAGATGGAAATGAAAAAATTAAAATAAGTTTTATATTTATATAAAACTTTTAAACTAAATGTAATATGTTTAATAGTTGAGGGTTTATTGTGTAACTTTTTATATAGTTTTTGATAACTATCGGTTCGGGACTCATTTGAGCCACTTATCGGACGATTCAAAGTACGAAATTTACGCCATTGTTTTCCAAATCATTTTTCCAATAAAAATGAGTATTTACACGACTTTGTTTCATAATTGTTTCATAACATTTATTTAAAATGTTTGTCATTCATTTATATATTTTTCCGATAACTTTATCCGTAAAAATGAATTTTAACTTCAATAATTGCGTTTTTAGCAAACGTTTTCGATTAACAATATAATTAATTTATTAAATATTTTTATTTAATAAATTATGATAATTAAATATAAATTTAATTATTTTGGGTCGGCACGCGTTGTGCTCAAAATTTTGCGAGGACGTTTCAGTCACCTTCTGACTGTTTTCGGATCTCGGTCAAAACTAAAAAGTTGTCAGGAATGTCGTTTTACTTCAAATTGCTTTAGAGTCCGAATAATGAAAACGTGCTTTAGATGGTCGTTCTTATAAGTCAAGCCAGACCCTAAAAGTCAACGATTGAAATCGTCATTCAAAAATTCGAAAATTCTCGGATGTTACAGTACCTACCCCTTAAAGAAATCTCGTCCCGAGATTAAATTTGTGTTATCCGATTGTGTGACCAAGGAAAGACTTAAGGTTTAATAAACTCGTTCTAAACAAGACGCTGATAACTTTATTCAGCAAAATTCGGTGTTTCTACACTTTTCAATCTACCAAAAATTTTGGCTAGGTTCGTCCAGGATATTTAATCCATCAAAATGGGTATCTCAAAATATATCATTACAGATCTTATGCCTGGTATAACCGCGTTATATGAAAAGTCTCATTATAGTGAAAACCTCAAGAAGAAAGTGTAGTCGCGTGAGTATGTTTGTATAAGTTTCTAAATGTCCGAGGACGGAGTCTCGTTTCTACTATTTGTAATGTTCGATGATTCACATCAACGTGGCTTATGTATGTAAGTACCCAACTTACTTGGCAGTACTAGGATGTATTGTGACTTAAATTGGTGTACTATTTGTCTGCAATGAGTAATTCAACTGAATACTATATCGACATATGCTTATCTTGTTTAAGGTGAGTTTCATCACTTAGTTGATAAAGTTTGTACAATCTGGGACCACTTCAGGACCCAATGACAGCAACCATAACGACAATAACTATGACAAATGGTGATGGGATGCAAAGGGTGAGGACCCTCCGAGAAACAATATCCCCAGAATAAAGTTCAATAAATGAGAGGAGCTCGCGAGAGAGCTTATGCGATAGACAGCGGATTATGGTACTCAGTCGTTAGTTCGATGAATCAGCTCCATTAGCTCAAGTGTGCACAAGTCGGTTAGTTCTACGAACAGTTCGTGATTGCGAGGATTAGCAACGGCAAGAGTAATAACTCAAGAATGAGATAAGGTAGCCCCAAGTGAGGCCTTAAGATTCTGTCGAGTGGCAAGACACGATTGTGTCTCTAGACCTTTTTAACGAATTCCAGTGATTATCGAGTTCATGTTCTTACTCATCTCACATTGGATACCATTAAGCCCACTCATTTATAATTCATCATTTGCATAA
>BQNB010055638.1:1086-39025 GCA_026074375.1 Tanacetum coccineum
ATTCTTACATTACCTTATTCTTTAAATTTAGAGCTTCAATTCAAGACCATAAAACCTTATTATTGAGGGGATTTGGGGTTGATTTGTTAAGTTATGGTAAAAAGTTCATGCATGTCATGGATATGGTGTTCAAAGTATAGATTTGTGAATAATTAAGCTTGGTTTTGGAATTTGTTGTTTGGAAAAATTACACCTTGATCAATTGTAAGATTTTTCTCTTGATAATTCCTATTAAAATTTTATTTTATCATATGTATTTTGTACATTCAACTACTGTAAATGAAAGTATATATTGGTATTGATTGAGTTTGGACATTGCATGCATGATTTGATCTCTTAAAATGAAACTATATGAGCCTTACAATGGATTTAGACATTAGGAAATTTTGATCACTAGAAGAACGTGGGATTTGAAATAGATTAGTAGGTTGTGGATGTGTATTTGACTCATAGGGTTGTAGACAAATGTCTTGTGATGATTTTCCGAGTAGACCATTTCGTGGCGATACCCGACGAGAAAGTTATGACCAAAATGGTAAATAGGATCAAAAACAGACATACTGTTTTGCACGACCCAAAACTCATAAAATTTGTATACTGACCCCTAACAAGGTAAAATTAAGAGTTGTAGCTAAACTTACGTAGAACATAATATAATTCAATGGTTTACTAGTTCCTTACGGTTTGTAAATGACGTCCGAAACGGTGAACCCGAAATTAGCAGCCCAAAATCAGACTTGACACTAGAGTAGAACTTGGGCCTTTATATCATATTTTGGCATAACTTTAATAATGAAACCCATGAATCAGTAAAATAGACTCATAAATGAATCCGAGAAGGTAAATATGAAGTCGATGCCTTTTACGGTTTAGAAATTACGGCAACTTTCATAAGTGGGAAAATTATAAACTTTTTACTAAAAAGCGAGAAAACTTGTAAATAACTTTTGGGTAGAAACTCGGGGTGGTAGGACCCACTTGTCGGGACTTATAAAATGGTTGATATATTGATCATAAGACTAACCTGAAGCCTGGACCCGTAAATTTCTAGAATTAGGGTGCCTTAAGCTGAATTGGGCTCAAAAGCCCAATATAACTAACATAACCACTATAAGCCTAAATATGTAAGTTTAAACCATTTGGGCCTTATTAGGCCAACCTATTAGATTATAAATTATACCTTAAAATCTAGACTTTAAGATTTCCAACCCAAATAATCATAATGGGCCTACTAATGGGCTTGTTGGGCTCATGTGGACTCCACAATTTTTATTGGATTTAAAATAAAACTACTTGTATTTTGAAAATTCAAAAAAATACGTAATGTCTAAACTAATTGATCAATATACTATTATTACATATGTAATGATATCGATAAATATTATCTACTTTAATTTAATATGCGTCGTTAATTTTAGGTCGCGGTTAATTATTTTTGACGTTCCTTGCTTTCGTGATTTCTTGATCGTCACGTCTTATCACGGTGAGTTCATACCCTCGCTTTTTAATACTTTAATTGTTTTATAAACCAGCGAGGGGGATAACATGCTTGTTTTTAAAAATAGAACACAAGGGACCCGAATGTATGCTAGTAGCCTTGATTATTATAAGTTAGCTTAACTCGCTAGATAAAAGACCCGCGGAAATCATGAATTATTTGCTACCGGGTAATGGTAGACGCTTATACATGAAAAGTACTATTTGGAGGTTGCCACCTCTAATCCGTGACGACTGGATATCGTCATGTGTCGGGAAAATGACACTACGGATGCATTGTATAGAGAGTAATATGCACTCATAGCGAGGGTGTATAGTGGGCATTCTTTTTAGATGGTAACGTTCAATGTCATGAGGCTTATAATAATCACCCTATAACTTTGTCTGATCCACATTGTTATGTCTTGATGATTTTAAGAAATGATACTTGTGTTTGGAATTTATTATATATATATATAAACTCTATGAATTCACTCAACATTATTGTTGACTTTTTAGCATGTTTTATCTCAGGTTCTTGAAGGTAATTCGATGATGAAGATTTCGGAGAAGTTAATGAAATTACTATTTTGAAGGCCTATTTAAAGAAAATCATTCGAAGAAAATATTTGAAAATGATGTATTGATTATGAAAATATTTGGGACCTATGTTGTGAAACTTTTTATTTCGAATGGTTATATTTAAAAACGTCTCTTTTCGTGTCATTTTCTATGCTTGAGTTATTGTATTATGACGTAGCACCCCGAAAGACCATTCCGCTGATATGAGAAAAATGGAGGTGTTACAATAGAAGCAATGAAGAATTAAAAAGTACCTAAGACGCCATCCGAGATATGATCATTCTTGGGATTGGCAGGTTACTACTGATGTTTCATAGTAAATTTTTCTAGAATTGCTAAACCCCTTACTTCAATGACTCAGAAAAATAAGAAGTAGGAGTGGGCTAAGGAATAAGAGAAAGATTTTCAGATGTTGAAGGGCAATTTGTGAAATGCAACAATATTGCCATTGCCTGATGGATCCAAAGAGTTTGTAGTTTACTGCGACGCATCAAATCAAGGATTAGGTTGTGTACTCATGCAAAGAGACAAGGTAGAGAACGCGACAGTAGAAATGCTGCGTGGCCTGGACCAACTAATGGAAAGGAAGGAAGGTGGAGATATGTATTTATTATGGGTTCCATTAATAGGTGATGTAAGAACATTAATGACGGACGAGGCTCATGCATCAAGGTACTTTGTACATTCGGGAGCGGATAAGACATACTATGACCTTAAAGATATGTATGGTGGCCATGTATGGAGAAGGATATTGCTACCTATGTTAGCAATTGTTTGAATTGTTTAAAGGTGAATGTTGAAACATCAAAGACCTTTATTGTAACAACTAGAGATACCCGCGTGGAAGTAGGATATTACAACTATGGACTTTACTACAAGGTTGCCAAGATCAAGTAGTGGGTATGATACGAATTGGGTAATAGTCGATAGACTGACTAAGGTATGCCCATCACATGGTAGTATGTGAAGATTTTAAAATGGAGAATTTGGGGAGACTTTACACTAATGAGATATTAACAACGCATGGAGTGCATGTGTCGATCATCTTAGATCATGGTGGAAGATTTACTTCGCGGATTTGGTAGACATTGCAGAAGGCATTGGGAACACGGCTTAAACATGCATATGACTTATCATCCTCAAATGGACGGACAAAGTGAGCGCACCATTCAGACTTTGAAGGATATGTTGAGAGCATGCGTGATTGATTTTTGTTGGTGGTAATTAGGATACTCATCTACCCTTAACAGAGTTTTCTATAATAATTGTTATCATTCGGTTGTTTGATGTGCCCTATTTGAAGCGTGGTATGGAAGGAAGTGTAGGTCACATGTTCTTTGGGCTGAAATTGGAGAAATTCGGTCGATTGGACCAGAATTGGTACAAGAGACAACAAATAAGGTGATATTGATTAAATAAAAGATCAAAGCGGCTAGAGATTGCCAAAAGAGCTATGTTGGCAATATGCGTAAACATTTAGAGTTGAAGTTGGTGATAAAGTGAAGTTGGAAGTTTCGTCTTGGAAAGAAGTAGTGCATTTTGGAAAGAAAGAAATGTTAGCACCAAGATATGTGGGACTGTTAATAAAATATAATGCCTAAAAACATTACAAATACTTTTTCACATCTTTACGTTTTGATAATCACAAAATATAAAAACGTTCAACGTAAACAAGTAATTAGTAGTAAACTCTCATTTCAACAAATACATCACTTAAAGGTATGAATAAATAAATGTTTAATGCATTTTATGATCAAAGGAAATTTTCATTCAACCTCACACTTTTATAAAATATTGTAAACATTTATTAAAACATTACGAAACATTTTCTACAATTAAAAGAAATGTTTTATTCAAAATAAATATTTTGAAATTCAAATTTTCGAACCTAAAACGTCTAGAAAAGTTCCAGAAAATTCCCCCTACACAAAAGACAAACTGTGGAAGCCCTAGTCTAGGGCATCCCCCTTAAATACATGGTCGGACCCCTTAAAATTAAAGGGACCGCCCACCTATTTAAGGGGACCGGCCCTAGGTAGACGCTCCCCCAGTTTGTCCTATAAATACTGGACTTTTCCCCATAATTTTCTTACCTTTTGCACTCATTCTTTCTGTTCTAAAACAGCCCACACATCTCATCAAAATCCTTTGATCATTTAATCATAAAGCTTTGTTTCCAAGTGATCCAAGCTTAATTCCTCAAGTGCAAGAGAAGAATACTTTCATCATCAAGTGAAGAAGTATTATACCTTAGTGTGCATAGCAATCTTGTTGCATCCATATCACATACTTGTAAATCATTTGTATATCTTGTATTTGTGTGTAGTAGTTAGATCTTGGCAATCTTTGTAAGTATAGTTAGATCGTGGTGATCTTACCAAGTAGTGTTAGATAGTTGTGATATAAATAGTGTGGTGAAGTGAAGTCTTGAAGTTGTGAAGAAGTTGTGAAGTTGTGAAGTTGTGAAGAAGTTGTGAAGTTGTGAACAAGTAGTGAAGTCGTGTTGTGATAGATTGGTTCTAGCTAAGATTAGAACTCGACATTTAGCTTTGTGTCATAAATCGGTGTAAGCAACGTTGTGTACGGTTTTCTCCGCCATAAGGGAGCTTGTTGACATAGTGAAGAAAACTCTCGAGTTAGGTGCTCGGGGAGTGGAGTAGGGCGAAGAGGTGCTTCGTTACCGAACCACTATAAATCCTCGCGTTGTGGTTTGATTGTTCTTACTCTTATCTCTTGTCTTACATTATTTCCTCATACTATCATATCAATTGTGTAGATAAGCATATCGTTCATATTGTGCAAGTATTGAATTCACATAAATTCGAATCTAGAATTTTTACAAACACTTTAAAACCTTAAGTTAAAAAGCGGTAAACTATTCAACCCCCTTCTAGTTTTCCACAATTGGTATCAAGAGCCACGCTAAACAAGATTTTTAAAATAAATTGTATTTTAAAACTTGAATCGATCTATGGAATCGGAAAAATATTTAGAAGGGCAATCTATGCAAAGACCACCACTATTTGAAAGTGATGGATTTATTTATTGGAAAAATAGATTTGAAACTTATGTGAAGTCAAAAGATCTAGATCTTTGGCATGTTATTACCGATGGTGATTTTCCTCCTATTCAAAATAATCCCGAAACTAAAAAGGATGAAGTTGTACCTTTTCATAAACAAAATAATGATCTTAAAAAGAAACTTGCAAAAAATAATGAAGCTAAAATGGTAATTTATAATGCTTTGCCACGTAAAGAATACGAAAGAACGTAAAGAAAATTATGAAAGAATTTTTTATTGTGATAACCGCAAAAGATATTTGGAATTCTTACTTAGTAACTCACCAAGGTAAATAATCAAGTCAAAGATAATCAAAATAGATCTTCCTCTTTGTTCAAACAATAGAACAATTACGATTTCCGGAAGAGGAATCAAAGATAAATGCTTTATGCTTAAAATTTCTAACACTATTATTACTACTAAAAACATTTGATGAAAAGTTTTTCTAGCAAGAATCGGTTTAGGAAATTTCTTAGGGCTCTGTCCATGGTTACATCTCCCCACTGGGCGGTCGCCACCCCAAGGCCCTGCACTAAGCAGCCACCCCGCCACACCGCCCCACACCCCCAGGCACAGCCCACCATGGCCCAAACCCCTAACCATCCTCCCACCACCCTTCCCGAAACCCCGCCGGACCAAGCCACCGCTCCCGCCCCATCGATCACTGCGAAGCCGGCACGCCCTGCATTCGTTTAACTCCCCTCGCCACGCCAAACCGCCGGCCGCCGCCGCCTCTCCCAGTGTCCGACACTCCCACATCCAATAAATTTAATCAACCGACCGCGGAAGGGTATGTATCGACAACCACACGAAAACGAAAGCCATTCAACCAATAACCGGATGACAAAATTGGCAAAATCGAAAGGACCTGTGTACTACCTACGGGAATCAAATCACACATTGGTGAATCGTCCCAAAGCATCGCAATCTAAAATCACCGAGAGATTTTGTTGGAAGATGAGTGGAGTGATAGCGGACGAAGATGAAGATAAGAAACAAATTATGAAAAATGACTTATGGCTAAAAACACCAAACCGAGATACTTTCCGAAACCGAATACTTAGTAATGACCAAATCACATTAGACGAAAAAGACGTAGATAGTGACTATAGCCGTCTTGCCAAAGTAGGACAAAAGTCATGCTTATAAAAATAAAAAAGTCTAAAAACAACTAAGCTATAATTCAATTAGAAAATGAGTATATAACTAAAAGATAAATATTCTAGATTAGAAAAGATTAAGAAAGTTAAAAGCTATGATGAATGCAAAATAAGCCAAAACTGTAGGTTTGAAATATGAAAACCTTAAGGGAAGAAAAAATCTAGGCTAAATCAATTTTGATAATAGTAGTTCACACACCTTAAGAAAATAGTAGTTCTCAAAACCCCCCCGAGAAAAAACCGGTAAGGAATTAATTTTATCAAGGATCTTCTAGTGAAACACAAACAAGTGGGGGTAAAATTTTGTAAAAGCACAAGAGATCGAGTCGAAAGAAAAAATGTGAATCTAAACTCATTTTCAAAACAAACAAATCATACTTAATTAACCAATACTAAGAATTCCGATTGCGAGTGATGACGAGGTAAAAACGTTTTAAAAACCTTCTCAAAATAACCCGAAGTTTAGAATTTAATAAAACCCAAAATGATGGTCTAAAACTCCTCCTTCGAGAAAAACTAAACAGTCCTTATCCTAGGGTCAAACACCTCAACTAGAAGAGAAACCAAGGTAGACAAAATTTATCCCTAACACTAATCACGCAAATGTGGGAATTAAACCACATCAAACAAGCTTCACTCAATGTGAAGATGTTTCACTCATGTATGTGTCGCGAATAAATGAAAAAAACATTTGTGAAACCATAATTTCGATAACATGAAACATTGGGGACCAAATGCAAGTCCGTCTCAACCTTTGAATTTTCGACATCTTACAAACATTTTCCTTGTCTTTTCTTTTCCGACAATGGAATTGAAGAAGTTCATGATTGGATTCCTATGAAATCCTATTCCTTAAAGCTTTCTATCTTGAAGACATTGGAAGAAACTCATATAACGTCAAGGTACAATCCATTCCTCAACAATTTTGGTGTAATGCGGTCGATACATCAACCTATATAATTAATAGAGTTTCCATTAGACGTATTTTAGGAAAAACTCCATACGAGTTGTTAAGAGGTAGGAAACCAAACCTTAACTATTTTAGAGTATTCAGAAGTAAATGCTTTATTCTTAATACAAAGGATTACCTCACCAAGTTCGACCTTAAGTCATACGAAGGTGTTTTGCTAGGATATTCGCAAAATAGTAAAGCTTACATAATACTTAACAAACAATGAAAGTTGAAAAGTCGGTGAATGTAACTTTCGATGAAACTCCTCCCTCGCCTAAAACGTCACCATTAGAAGATGATGAGCTAGTCAAAGAAGAAGCTATTGAGGTTAGTAAAACAAAACCCATAGGCAATGATCTTGAAGACATCTCATTAGAAAATGATCAAATTGTAAATATTAAAGAATCTAAAACTCATCCCTTAGAAAACGTTATTGGTAATCTAAATCAAAGAACTCTTAGGTCACAAGCTTAAGACAAAAGCAATTTTTTTTGCTTTATTTCAACAATAGAACCTAAAAATATAAATGAAGCATTAAAAGATAAAAATTGGGTGATGGCCATGCAAGAGGAACTAGACCAATTTAAAACAAATGATGTTTGGGAACTAGTCCCAAATCCCATGCATATCACCATTATAGGAACAAAATGGGTATATAGAAATAAACTCGATGAAAATGGAGTCGTAACTAGAAACAATGCTAGGTTAGTCGCCCAAGGATATAATCAACAAGAAGGAATTGATTATGATGAAACATATGCACCCGTAGCTAGACTAGAATAGATAAGAATACTGTTAGCTTATGCTTTCGCACTAGACTTTAAGTTATACCAAATGGATGTGAAGAATGCATTCCTTAATGGTTTTATCAATGAGGAGGTTTACGTGGCACAACCTCCGGGATTCATTGAATTCGCAAAACCTAATTATGTCTATAAACTTAAGAAAGCTCTTTATGGTCTAAAACAAGCTCCAAAAGCTTGGTATGATCGATTAAAAGCCTTTCTTATTAAACATAATTACTCCATGGGAATGGTAGCTAACACACTCTTCAGTAAAAAGAAAGACTCCAATCTCATTATTGTCCAAATATATGCTGATGACATTACATTCGGATCAACTTGTCAAGAAATGTGTGATGACTTTGCCAAGATCATGCATGATGAGTTTTAAATGAGTATGATGGGGGAACTAATTTTTTTTTAGGACTACAAATAAAACAACTAGATGATGGAATATTTTTTAATCAATCAAAATATATTAGGGAAATGCTTAAGAAATTTGGACTAGAAGACTCTAAGCCAATAAAAACTCCTATGTCTACGGAAACCAAACTCACAAGAGATGAAGAAGGTGAGTCCGTAGATAATACCAAATATAGAGGCATGATAGGTAGTTTATTATACTTAACTGAAAGTAGACCCGATATCATGTTTAGTGTTTGCCTTTGTGCCCGCTTTCAAGAGGATCCCAAAACCTCTCACCTAGAAGCGGTTAACGTATCTTTCGATACATTAAAAGCACTACGCATTTAGGATTATGGTATCCTAAGGGATCCGGCATAGAAACAATAGTGTATGCGGATTCGGATCATGCGGGAGATTACGTAGATCGCAAGAGCACTAGTGGTGTTTGTACGTTTATGGGATGTTGTCTAACATCTTGGTTTTCGAAAGAAGCAAACTGCTCTTGCCATCTCCACAACTGAAGCAGAATATGTAAGCGCCGGAAAGGCATGTCAACAAGCCCTATGGATAAAACAAGCTCTCATAGACTATGACGTTAGTTTAGACGACATTCTAATAATGTGTGATAACAAAGGGGCTATAGACTTAAGTAAGAATCCCGTTCAACACTCACGAACAAAACACATTGAGATTCGCCATCACTTCCTTTGCGATAATGTTCAAAAAGGAAATATCACTATAGAAAAGGTCACATCGGAAGACAACATAGCCGATATCATAACTAAACTACTTAAACGTGAGGCTTTTAACTACTTACGTCTAGGTCTAGGAATGATGGAACAAATTGATTAAGCTTTTGGCATAATAAATAAATGATAATCATCAAAGAATTGTTTGACAAAAATTATGGGATTTTTTTTTCAAACAGGGGGTGGCCTCCTTAAATCATAAAGGGTGCCCCCCTTAATTTTACGGGGACCGCCCAGACTTTATGGGGACCACCCACTGACAATTTTTTTTTCTTCTCTTCTCTTTGTGTCTAGGTTTCTATTTTACACAAAAACACAAGATTGAGAAAAGTTTATAAACAAACTTCTACTAATTCTTCTATTTAAATGCATATCTCATTATACATATATACAATAGTCCCAATCTATTATTTTCTAAAAAATTCTTCTCACAACTAGGAGCACATAAAAATCAAGTTTCATATATTGTTGAGATATGCTACAAATATTTTTCACATATGCATAATGTTCTCTTACTTGTTGTCAAAAGTATATAATCTAGTAGATATTTTTCGACAATCTTGGTTGAACAAAATTAAATCAAGGAGCATTTAGATTATATCTTAGGTTTTGCATGTCTTAGTGTCGAAATAATCGCTACTCCACATTTGTCGCATTTAGGCACACACTAGTACTTGCACATAAGTTTAGTTCATTCTTAACTTAGCCCTCTTGACAAGAAAAATTCTTTATGCATAATATCTTGTTACTATCTTATATATGCTTTTCATTTTTTTGGTTCTCAATTCATATATAAGTATATGATAAAATTATGTGAAATAGTTTTGTCCTACATCTTGTCATATATATAAAGAATGTTGAATGCTTAAATGTTATGTGCTAAAAACCTTAATTTGCATAAAAGGATGGACTTGCTACAAACTAACCACCAAAACAGAAACCCTCACACAAAATTTTGAGAAAAATCAAATTTTAGGAAATCTGGGAAATCCCAGTAGGCGGCCCCCTTAATTCATAAAGGTCGGCCCATTAATTTTAAGGGGGGCGGCCCCTTAATTTTAAGGGGGGCGGCCCCTTAATTTTAAGGGGACCGACCCTTAATTAAGGGGACCGGCCTAGGCAAACATGGGGAAAACAGTATTTTTCTTTTCTTTTTAACCAAACACCCTCTAGACTTAGCTACTGTTTCCCTAAATTCACAAACATTTCTTGGATTTAATCCTTTGAATGTTCATTTGTCCTAATTTAAACCTTTCCTCCACTATAAATACATCCTCATTCATCATCATCACAATCATCCCCACCAATGACATCTCCTAACAAACCCACATCCAAACCATCAAGGGTTGCCAAAATGAGTGTGAAACCCATTTGGAGGAAGAAACCAAACATTTGCAACACATCAAATGTGCTCAATACAACTTCACCAATACCAAAATCACTCACTCCTCATCATGAACCATCTCAAGAAAACAATCACCTCAATCAAGCATTACCAAATCCTTACATCAAGGACACTCTCACATCACCACAAGTTGTCTCACATCCTCCACTTCCTATCTCACCCATCAACTCACATATTGCTCAAGCTCCACCTGAAAGTAACAACCAAACTCAACACACACCACCTCTATCTCCAAGTAGAGAAAGCCTAGTTGATGACATTAATCAACTTCAAGACCTATCAAACCTCTTAGCCATGCATCTATCTCAACAACAAAACAACATTTCCTCATCACCTTACTCTCCAAACCTACCACACACCCTCAACATTAACCAAGTTGAAACCCATGTTGGGTATTGCCCTTGTTGCATCTTCTCCCAAAAACAATTTCTTGCTTTAAGTGAGGATATCAATTGGATTGAATTCCTCCTCACTCGACCTCATCCACCTCCTAGAGTTCAAAGAGATTATCCCTCCACAACCGCCTCCGCTCCAAACTCTCCAACCAATTAATCTCATAATTTGCCTCCAAATAATCGTCAAACCCTTTTGTGTCGCAAGCAAGTCAAAAATCCTTCTATGGCTACTTAGGATTTTTCTTTACGTATTAATATGCTTCTAAAGCATATTTGTTTTTCTTTTTATGTATGCTTATGTGTTGTTCACACACATTGTCCTAAATGAATGAAGTATCTTTTGATTTGATGTTTGCTTGCACTTATCATATTTTTCCTTCCTTCTTGCTACATGTTAGAAATATTTTTATTATTCTAACTCGTTTTTGTAGCCAAGAAACCATAGCTCGATTACTTGGTGCCCTCGAACGAGGGGGAGCACACATCAAGGGGGAGCATTTATTCCGTCGATTTAACTAGTAATTCTCGACGATGTTTTTTTGATTCTACAAAAAGGGGGAGAAATGACATGAAACTCACTAAATACTTGTTTAAAAATAATTTTACATTTAATGAGTTTAAATTTTGTAATCATCAAAAAGGTGGTGATGTGATAGAATATAATGACCTAAAAACATTACTATTAGATTTCACAATCTTTCGTTTTGATAATCCAAAATATAAAAACGTTCAACGTAAAATTAAAAGTAAACAAGTAATTAGTAGTCAACTATCATTTCAACAAAGACATCACTTTAAGGTATGAATAAATAAATGCATAATGCATTTTATGATCACAAGGAAATTCTTTATTCAACCTCACACTTTTATAAAATGTTGTAAACATTTTTTAAAAACAATAAAAAAACTTTTCTACAATTAAAAGAAATCGTTTTATTCAAATAAACATTTTGAAATTCAAATTTTCAGACCTAAAACGGCTAAAAAAGTTCTAGAAAATCCCCCTATACAAAAGACAATCTGGAGAAGCCCCAGTCTAGGACCGCCCACCTATTTAAGGGGACCGGCCCTAGGTAGACGCTCCCCCAACTTGTACTTTAAAACTATACTTTTCCCCACTATTTGCTTACTTTTGCACTCTCTTTTGTTCTAAAATGCCCACACATCTCATTCAAAATTCCTTTGATTCATTAATCATAATGCTTTGGTTTCCAAGTGATCAAGCTTACTTATTCTCAAGGTGCACGAGGAAGAATACTTTATCTCAAGTTCAAATTAATATACTTAGTGATGCTAGCAATCTTATTGCATCCATATCACAATATGGTAAATCATTTGTATATCTTGTATTTGTGTGTAGTAGTTAGATCTTGGCAATCTTTGTAAGTATAGTTAGATCGTGGTGATCTTACCAAGTAGTGTTAGATAGTTGTGATATAAATAGTGTGGTGAAGTGAAGTCTTGAAGTTGTGAAGTTGTGAAGAAGTTGTGAAGTTGTGAAGAAGTTGTGAAGTTGTGAAGAAGTTGTGAAGTTGTGAAGTTGTGAACAAGTAGTGAAGTCGTGTTGTGATAGATTGGTTCTAGCTAAGATTAGAACTCGACATTTAGCTTTGTGTCGTAAATCGGTGTAAGCAACGTTGTGTACGGTTTTCTCCGCCATAAGGGAGCTTGTTGACATAGTGAAGAAAACTCTCGAGTTAGGTGCTCAGGGAGTGGAGTAGGGCGAAGAGGTGCTTCGTTACCGAACCACTATAAATCCTCGCGTTGTGGTTTGATTGTTCTTACTCTTATCTCTTGTCTTACATTATTTCCTCATACTATCATATCAATTGTGTAGATAAGCATATCGTTCATATTGTGCAAGTATTGAATTCACATAAATTCGAATCTAGAATTTTTACAAACACTTTAAAACCTTAAGTTAAAAAGCGGTAAACTATACAACCCCCTACTAGTTTTCCATAGGGACCATTTGAGATCATTAAAGGGAGCGGTCCTATGACCTATTGATTAAGATTGTCTCAATAATTTAGTAGCGTAATTGATCTGTTTCAAATTTAGTAGCACCCTTAAATGTTCTTATGTGGTTTGGTTAATGTTATATTTTGAATAAACTCGAAGTCGAGCCGATTCTTCAAAAAATGTTGAGCTTTATAACAACTCATAACCTAGTTCCAAGACAGTTCTTGTTTGATGAGTTGCGAGGTTAGGTTATGAATGACGTTTTTACACTACCTAAGGTTTTTGACGAGTTTCCTCGAAGACGGGCGATGTTCATGTAGTTGGATGTTATTTTTGCTTAGAGTTGTGTAGGATTTATTTATACTTAGAGTTGTTATGCTGCTATTTGTACCCTTGTATGGGAAAGCGAATTTGTATGTAGTGGGTTTCTGATCGTGAAAGTTAGATGAGATTCAAAGCTTGACCATAAGTTTACGTGGGAACGTGAGGACCATATGAAAACTAAGTATTCCTGATTGTTTGTTGATGATGATGTTGAACCTACTAGTTAAATCTCGGTGACTAGAAATCTCATAAGAGGAGTTATACTGAATAACAACCTGTGCTTTAAGCAGGTAAGTCAAACCGTTAGTATGGACTTGAACATCACTTATGTATTATAATAATTATGTATTGAATGTGATCAATATGTGAGTTAGGTTACCAATCAATGGAGCTTGATCGACACGCGCGGAGGGAGGGTAGACGGGTGGGTGGGGATGTGAGAGCTTGTAGAGATTAGTGAGGGGGGTTGGGGAATGTGGTCTCCTACTGTTTATCACATGACGAGGTTGATCGAGAGAGAGTGAGGAAACTTGTAAGATATTTCTGAGTGTGTGGGGGGACGTATTGTTTGCATAGAGGGGTATAAGCATAACGATCACACACTACAAGTTTATTATATTCTTAAATTGATAAATCACCTCATAGAGGGTGAGAGAGAGCCAACCCACAGATAGAAATTTTGAACTGATTAATATTAAGTTGTTAAAATAAAATTAGAATAAAATTTATCATAGCATTTAATCTAGTTTTAATTTAAAAGGTATAAAAGTAAAATAAATAAAGTTTTAATAAAAAAAAATAAAAAATAATACACACAATCACACACAAACCACACAGCACACACACACACACACACACACATATAAATAATATATATATGATATTATAATATATATATATATATATATATATATATATATATATATATGTATAAAATTCGAAATTAATAAAAAAAATAAAAGGGGTGTTATTTGGCCGGTTTTAAAGAAAGAAAAAAAGAGAAACCCAATTTTAGTTTAAGTGGGATTCTAATTAGGTAATTATCCAAACCTTTTTCTTTTCACTATAAATACAAACATCTCCTCTTTTTTTTTGTGAAATCAGTCGAACCAAGTAAAGAAGAAAAAAAAGATTTTTTTTATTATTCAAGATTCAAGTTGGTGATTTGTGTAATCAAATCAAGGTTTTAGGTAAGTTCTTATACCCTTTTTAATTAATCTTCTTTAGTTCTTGTATCAATTTAATGATGGAATTAGAGTTTTTATAAAATATGTAATTAAGGGATATTATACTAATTAGGATTGATTGGGGATAGATTAGATGTGTTTTGATGTATTCGGTTAGAGTTAGAACGCGATAGAATTGAATTTAGGGTTGAGTAGAATTTTAAGTAATCTTGTTCGAATGTTATCTCAATGATGGTAACGTTTTTCTTTATGAATCTTATGTCTATTGATAAGTTCAGAGAGTCTAGTTTCCAAAAAGTCCGGTCACGATTGAATTTGTGGTCGGAAAGTTTGTCTAATGATTTTCGTGAGAAAAGTTGTCAAAGCAGTAAATTCAGGTCAAATTTGGGTCTGATGTCGAGGAGTAAAACCCCTACTTAAAATTCATATTAGGGTTATCCAAAAATCAGAGATCATATTTAGGTATCTATTAACTCCTGTTCGAAGGGCTAGCGATAAAACATTTTCTAAGTATTTTTAAGGATGTCAAACCTTTTGGTGTGCGTTCAGGTCCGAATCTAAGTACTTTATAAAGATGAATTTTTATAAAATAATTCCACTTAATATTTTTTTTTAAATCACTGTAGCTCACAACTCATTGGGGAACTAGAGAATGTAAGGAGAACCACCAATTAGATGTTTATGTATTTTATTTATGGTCATAAACTGACTACAAAATTCAGCCAGAATCTATGAAAGTGGAAGTTAATGAATAAGGTCATAAAGGGTATAAAAATGATTTGGGAGATGTGTATAAAGGATTATAAACTTAGTGTAAAGTTTAGAAGTCCATCATGTGATTGTTACATTGGCTTGGGCATTAGCCTAACCGAGTGTAACTTGTGTTTTGTTATGATTAGATTGTGTGCAAGATCTTGTCAAGTAAGCTGAGCAATCAGGTGAGTTTCATAGTCCCATTTTATTATGTTTTCTTTTGATGGAAATGATGAAAAATATGTTTTGAATTATTTTAATTACTGTGATTATGTGGTTTAATTTACGCATGGACTTTTATGTAGCTATAATATGTTTATGTGTTGCATGTCGTATGACATCCATGGAGCGTGATCGCCTCCTTGTGATTGAGTTTGGATTTGGTTTTCGCCTACTCCGTGTGGGTATGATATTGTGTAGATACGGTACCAAGAGTATAGGATTGGGGATATCGATCCTCTCCATGACTATGTGACGAATTTTGTGGTTTGGATCGGGGACACGTTCCGTCCTAATGGTGATTGTTAGTTGAATGCATGTTAGCATGTATAATAGCCAGCTTAATTGTCCTGCCATGTTTTGTTTTTTTATAATCACAGTAATTGATTTAAATCTTGTATTGGTGTCGTAAAACCTATGACTCTCACCAACCATTGTGTTGACGTTTTAAGCATCATTTTCAGGTGAGCGTTATGAAGGTGTTGAAGTTAATAAAAGTGGCTAGAGAGACCATTAGGATGGCATTGGAAGTTCTCATTTGATTTCGTTTCATAATTGTTTGAATGAATTCTTGAATGTTATTGGTTTTTAATAGGTTTTCAAGACATTGTCTTTGTATTAATGAGACCCCTTTTCATTAATACAAGTTATCGTTCCTTTGTTTTCGGTATTGTCATGACACATCGTGTCTTTTATATTTAGTTATGCATGTAGTGATTCTCTATTGTTGACACCATTGTGTTGTGATGATATCCATGAAGTTACGCCTCGTGTTTCCGCCTTGGCGGGGTGTGACAAGAAGCAACCTGCAATGATGCCAAAAGCCAAAGGATTAGATGTATTATCTAAGGTTGCATTAACTGAAGATGAACAATTAAAGCTGGCTACCAAAAGAAGCAAGACATAATTTTACAGCTCTTACAGAACTGGCTCAGGTGATGGAGTTGACACTCAGTCAGAGGTTCCTGATGAGCAACATCTCAAGACTACTAGTGCAGATAAAGGAACTGGTATTATACCAGGGGTTCCCGATGTACCCATATACGAATTTGAAAGTGAGAAAGAGTCTTGGGTGACAATGGAGAAGAAGATAAAAATGATGAAAATGATTCTGAAGATAAAAGTGATGGTAATGATGATGATGATACTAATGATGATGATAACCAAGAAGGTGATGACACGAATGACGATGATGAAGAGACTGATAGTGATAGAACTGAGTCAGACAGAATCAAGATTCATGTTCTCAGTCAGTCTACCACTGAATACTATGAAGAAGAAGAAGAAGAAAATATTGATGATGAAGAAACAATAGATGATGAAGAAGAGGATAAGGTCACTAAGGAGCTGTATGAAGATGTGAATGTGAAGTTAGGAAATGAAGATACTGAGATGACCGTTGCTAATCAAGGTGCTTCAGAACAACAAAATGTTTCTCAAGAATCAGGGTTTGAGCAAGTAGAGGAAGACGCTCATGTGACACTTACTCCGGTCCTTGACACACAGAAGGCTGATGAACCTGTACAAAGTTCTTCTGTCTCCTCCGACTTTACAAGCAAGCTCCTAAATCTTGAGAATCCTTCTCCAGCTGACAATGAGATTGCTTTATTGATGGAAACCTCATCTCATCATGCAATGACAGTTCCTGAAATTACATCCGGTTTCACTACAACTATTCCTCCACCACCTCCGTTCTTTAATCCTCTTCCACAACAAGCAACACCAACTCCAACACCAACAACTTCTGAAGCTACAACCTCATTTACTTCTCATCCAGATTTCTCTTCTGTATTCAGGTTCAACGACAAAGTCACCAACTTGGAAAAAGATCTGTTAGAGATAAAGCAAGTTGACCAGTATGCTCAAGCTCCCTCCTTCATTTCTGCTATAGTTAATCGCTACATTGATAACTAACTTGGAGAAGCTATAAATAAGGCCATTCAAGCACATAATTTGGACTGCAAACAACAGGCTCATGGGGAGAAGAATGCTTACATAGAACTCATTGACATATCAATGAGAGCTATTATTAAAGAAGAAGTCAACACTCAACTTCCTTAGATTCTCTCTCAAGCAGTATCAGACTTTGCAACTCCTGTGATAGAGAAAAATGTCATAGAATCATTAGAAGCTGCAGTCTTGGCAAGGTCTTCTTCACAACCAAAGTCTACTTATGAGGCGGCCGCATCACTCTCCGAATTCGAGCTTACAAAGATTCTTCTAGAAAAGACGGAGGAAAGCAAATCACATCTTAGAGCTGATTATAAAAAGAAGCTTTATGATGCACTATTCGAGTCTTACAACACTGACAAAGATCTATTTAATTCATATAGTGAAGTATTTACGTTGAAGAGGAGTCGAGATGACAACGACAAAGATCGAGACCCCTTTGTTGGATCAGACCGAAGGACGAAAAGAAGGAAATCAAGCAAATAAGCTGAGTTATCCAGAGATTCAAGGTCAAAGGAAAAGAAGTCTTCAAGCACCTCAAAAGATGCCTCCCAATCTCAACATAAGCATTCTAGCAAGTCTGCCCATGTAGAGGAGCCAAGTCATACAGTTGATGACTCGGGAGTGCAACAGGATCAAGAGTTTGACACGGGTAACATTGATGAACAACCCGCTGACAAGGAGGTTACCAAGGATGACTGATTCAAGAAACCCAAACGACCACTAACTCCTGATTCTGATTGGAATAAGAGACAACATGTTGACTTCCGACCTCCTCAGACCTGGATTAGTCAAGTTGCTCGTGCTAAAGAACCTCGTACTTCATTCGATGAGCTCATGGATACCTCTTTTGACTTCTCTGCATTTGTCCTGAATCGGCTCAACATCAAAGATCTGACTGAAGAAATTCTCGTTGGACCGGCATTCGAGCTACTAAAAGACACTTGCAGTATGGTAGGAGGTGTCGAACGCCCATAGCCTGGGAAAAAGTAAGAGAAAGCAAGCTAATTGGACCGGAGATTGTCTAAGAGACTACTGATAAGATTGTGCAAATCAAGGAAAGATTAAAAGCCGCACGAGATCGCCAGAAAAGCTATCCTGACAATCGACGAAAGCTGTTAGAGTTCAGCATTGGTGATAAAGTACTACTCAAGGTATCGCCTAGTAAATGTGTGGTACGTTTTGGTAAGAGAATCAATCTTTCACCGAGATATGTAGGACCATTCGAGATTGTCGAATGAGTCAGTCCAATAGCTTATCGGCTGCGCTTACCACAAGAACTTGTAGGAATTCTTGACACGTTTCATGTGTCAAACTTGAAGAAATGCCTCGCTGACGTAAACTTGCATGTACCGTTAGAAGAAGTCAAGATCGACGACAAACTGCATTTTGTTGAAGAACCTATGGAAATCATGGAACGTGAGGTCAAGAAACTGAAAAAGACACGGATTCCTATTGTAAAAGTTTGCTGGAATTATCGAAGAGGACCATAATTTACTTGGGAATGAGAAGACGAGATGAAGCGCAAGTATCCGCAACTGTTCGCGAGGCTACGGCTTAGGACGAGCAACTGAAATTTTGGGACAAAATTCCCTTTAACAGGGGAAAACTATGACATCCGTCTATTTTGATGTCATTAACCGAAAGCAAACTTATGATATTAGACTCTCTTAATTATTTATGGAGTCACTTTTATGTGGTTACATTACTCTTAGCATTTAACGCTTGATTTTGATGCAACTCATATTTCACGTCGCTATTTATTTCAATCTCATAATCGGGGCTTATAACACTAGGTTTCATGTTAATCAATGGCAAGAAGTTGGTAGATATAAAGCTACAATCAACACCAGAATCAAACAAAACAGTAGTGAAATGATCATTTAGAAAGAATGTACCCGTTACAACGTTCGGGTCTTGTGCGGCTTCAGAAACAACTAGGCCCAAAGCTCTACCTTGTGCTCGGTTCCTATTGTTTCCCGGGTTGAAGTTTCCTTCGATTGCTAGCATCGGGTTTGGGTGATTTCCTTTGAGGTAGTGGCTCGATTCATCCTTGGACAATTCCTCCTAAAGTGGTTAGGATCTCCACACTTAAAACAAGTTGGCCTTGGTCTTTTATTAGCAGCTCTACCCGTACAATATCAGGTAAAGTGACCCACTTGGTTACTGATGACATCAAATAAAGTCTATTTTATAGCATCGTTTATCCCACGATATTAACCTATTTTGTATAGTTATTGCAAAGATTTGTTACTTAATCGTTTTTATTTGAGAAATGCAGTAATTATGGAGTAATTGGTGAAACATAGCAAAAGGCGCGAATTCTGAAGCTTAAATGAAGATATTTTGAAGATTACTATTCTGAAGACCAATACGCCGTATCCATCAAGAAGATACGACGTATTCGTGCCTGCACTCACCAAAGACCACAGAATATTAAAGATCAATACGTCGTATCCAAAGGACTCAATACGCCATATTCAAGATATGAAATCAATATAATATTCTAGAAGATATCAAACGTGGTCCCTACTTCAAGAAATCCCTAATACGCCGTATCCAACCCATTGGATACGCCGTATTGGACCGACTTCCAAACATTATAAATAGAAAACTCAAAAATGAGTTTTAGGTGTGCTAAATCATATTCTCGATACCTAAACCACAAAAGTCGATTTTTAGAGGAGAAAAAGAGCAGAAGAGGTCGAGCAACGTATTCAATTCCATAGGATACATCATGTAATTCCATATACTTTAGTAATCGTTCAGTTTTTGGTATCATTCGTTAACTCGGTTAGTTTACCTTGGCTAAATTATTACTCTTGTATTTATTATGACGTTTGAAGGCTAATACCTTTGGGTATTAGCCATTATTATAAAGATCTGAATGTTTAGTATTTGTTTATATCGATTTCTTGATTTATCATTATATGCTTGTTTATGTTTATCAATTTATACTTGTTTATGTGCTTTTGTATGCGACCTATCATTCAACTGGATCTACCTAAGTGGACCAAGCAGATCTAGAGTCCAGGATAGCTCTCTATATAGTAATTTATACACCTAGAATAATAGTTACACAAATATTGTCCTTCTAAGTCTGTGTCTAGAATACGCTTCAGGCTTAACTAGTTAATTGGATATTGCCAATGGTTTATTGATCATGTTGACTAGCAGGTAAACCTAAATAACGTTTTGATTCCATTGGATAGTTGGACAAGTGGACTACTAGTGTATAGATTGCCATTAAGCGGTAAGTGGGTAAAGTCTCTATGAGCTAGGGTTTAACAAGATCACCATTGCTTTAATCCCTAAGATAGATTATAATCAGCAAATAAGGATGCTTTATGCGGATGCTTTAATTGTGACAGAATTAACGTGTCTAGGTCTTAGGATGATGTAACGCCTAAGTCTTAAGAATGATATGCCACCTCGAGAGAAGAAATCATTGCACTAAATAAACAAACCAACATTCTAATCGGATTAATAATGGTTAATACAGTTTTCTTATATAAGGTTCGATCGCTCTTTTATCTTTTGTTAATTAGCTTGCGTGGGTAACAGTTTCTTGAATTGATTGTAGTCACCAACCAAACCATGCCAGTCTCTCAGGCTGAAAACCCCCCTTTTCCATTAGAATTAGGATTTAGACTGACATAGGTTTAACATAGGATTAGAATAGAATTAACATAGATTAGATAACCAAGATATTAATTAAATTGATAGATTTAACCTCGCTCTCAGTGATTGACACCCTACTTACCACGAAACTACTACCGATCAGGTACACTGCCCGTTAAAGTGTTGTTTTTGGTTGAGTCGGCAAAATATAAATTTAAAACTTGAATCATCTTAAATATATCATACAACGACAGCACATCAAGTTTTTGGCGCCGCTGCCGGGGAGTGAAAATTTGTCTTGATTTTTATTTTGATATTTTGGTTTTTAACATTAGATTAGATCTAACCCTTAGGATTAGTGTAATTTAGATTAGTTGTTGATCACAATCCTTGATCGATTCTTTAGCTTGTATAAAGAATATGTTACCTTTTTCTCCAGTCTTCACCAGCAGTCTTAAGTCCTTCAGCAGTATTAAGTTAGTACTGGTAGTACTAACTTTGCTCTAGCAGTACTAAGTTTACTCTAGCAGTACTAACTGATTAGTACTGGCAGTTTCCAACACTTAGCAAATTTCCATGTATCTTGAGCAGTACTAAATTATGCTTGGCAGTACAAACTATGAAGACTTTAATTCCCAACATTAGTGTATATTTTTGTATATTCTGTATATTTTGTATATTTGTATTTAATTTTTTGCTTGTATATTTTTGTGTATAATTGTTTGTGTATTTAATTGTTTTTCTTTAATACACTGTTCTGGTCGACAGTTAAATACGACGTATCCAATCCCACTGAATACGGCGTATCTAGTTCTCTGTCCAATACAGCGTATTCATCCTAACAAATTAATACGGCGTATCCACTTCCATTAGATACGGCGTATCGATCTTCTGATAAAATTCTTTTCCATTCTCGAATTTTAAGCCCAATTTTTTTTATATATATACTTTTCTCCGCTGGTTCTATTGATAATTTTCTGGATATTTTTCAGTAAGAATGACTAAGGTTATCAAAGGAGAGTTTCGCTCACTTGCAACACATCCCTTGAAATTTTTAACATGTAAGTCAGCCGATTAAGCGGGATGGATAATGATTTATTCACATATAAAGTTGAAGTTGCTAAAATCCCATGTAACTTTGTAATGGATAATGATTTTGATGATGAAACTGATGATGATATGGGGTATGATCCGTCTAATGTTGCATTTATTGAATGGTTAAGATCAAAAATTTTCAACTACAAGACGATGGATCAATATACTATGAAAGCATTATGCGTTTATTGGATCAGAGGAGATGATGAAGTTGAGCTTCCTGATGAGGAATCTTTCGATGATGAAGATGAAATTACTGAAGTGTTTCAAATCAACACTAATATATTTGACTATGAGACACCTATCTGTTCAGCATTCAACGAATTTAATTATCTTCTCAAGGTAGATCCGGACATACTTACAAAGGATATTACGAGGTTTAAGACCTACGATGACTACAAAAATGACTGGATCTATGAATGGAATAAGGATGTACCATGGGTTGATGAGAAACCATGGACTGACACTAGAGTTTGGATAGAGCTGAAACCAGTCAAACATACTTGCGATCCTTTCAACTATAAAACTGGGTGTACGGAATGGCCAACATGTAGCTGGAAAGAAGATGGTTACTATAGTGGAGGGAATTTACATGGAACTTACATTATTGAAAACCAACTCCATTATCAGGATTACGAGTGGTACGAAGCTTTAGATGATTGTGAACTTAAAGAAGAAGCTTTAAGAAACAAAGCTATCATGGATGGAGTTATCAACAATGATGAGTCATGCTGCGAGCTCAAGAGAAAATGAAACATATATACAAACTATGATGATGCTTATGAAATTAATCATGAAGATAATAGGAATAAAGAATTATGTAAAATTTATGAGCCACCGATATGCAACATAAGGAAATATATGATGATTAAATATTTGTTCAATGATGATGAAGAGTATGTTGCTGTAAAAGAAAACAAAAACGATGATCTTATTATGACGAGAAGAGATGCGTGCCAAGCTTACCAAGAAATCTTTCGGATTATGGACGAAGGATGGATGGTGACTAGAGCAACGTGAAGTAAGAGAAGCTGAAGAAAAGTCTAACTTAAAGACTTTGCTGTAAACAAAAGTGCTTCCCGGGAGACAACCCAAAATGTTATTTAATTTTGTTATCGAGTCTGTCTTCCCAGACTTCAATATGGCGTATCCGCCCCAAACCATACGGCGCATTGAATGTCTAGACGTTATCAGTCTTTATTTTTCATGCACTTTAAAAACATTATTGTCAATTCTACAAATACGCCGTATTCATCTACTTGATACACCGTATCCACAGTCTGACCCGTAATTAGTTTATTTTAGTTTAGTTTAAATTAACTGTAGATACCAAGATAGGAATGCATTTGTTTTTCCTATGTTTTACACAGGACCTCATGAAGGAAATA
This sequence comes from Tanacetum coccineum, assembly GCA_026074375.1. NCBI lineage: Eukaryota > Viridiplantae > Streptophyta > Magnoliopsida > Asterales > Asteraceae > Tanacetum > Tanacetum coccineum. The sequence continues at coordinate 24,553 of BQNB010055638.1, forward strand.
TCGACGAATCTTAGTAGAGAATTTACGAATCTAGAAATCTTGAAGTGTTGGAGTCTTGAAACCTCAAGGCGGCTGTTCAACATACGATCTTGCTCGTAAACGCAAATTGGAGAACCTACCGAGCGAATATCAGGGGAGTTTATCATTCTAATTATTTTTAAATTCTCGTATTTAATGTTTTACATATACAACGAGGACGTTGTATAATTCAAGTGGGGGGATGGAATTAGAATGTTTACTTGTCCTATTTTTCACAATAAAAAGCTTAAATTATGCTCAAATTTAAAAAAATTTCAAGCATACTTTTGTGAAATTACTTGATACATAACCCGCACACAATAACCCTTGATAGATATTGTGAGGATTTAACCTTTCCGTTTCCAAATGTTTACCCAAATTCCATAAAATATGAGTGTGCCGGTGATGTTGTAGACTTTAGAACTTGGCTTGGTATATCTATTCGAGACCACAATAATGAGTATTATGGATTTAATTGGAGTAACTTGTTTAAATTGGTAAATCTTAGGATTACAACCAAATCGCCTTTACATGTTGCTTATTAACTAACTACACCGGTTAGTTAACCTCTAGTTTAAACCCTTCCACTATCATCTTTAGATTGATGATCTACTAGAACAACCCGTAGAGCCAATCCTTTAGGAATTTATACCAATTATTTGTTTCGTTACACCCTTACAACTTAACCTACCCTGTTAGATTAAGTTTAATTAACAGTTGCTAGTTGCTTAAAGTGTAAAGTCTGTATTTCACGAGTCTTGTGTCATTTTCTATCTTTGGTGCGGTTGGAAATTTGCACATTGCAAATAGGATTGTATACTAGTAGTCAAACCTCATGTGATTTTACTACAATCACAATTAATGGTGAATCAGAAGAACGAATAAATTACCGAACGAATTATCCGGAATTATTATGATCGTGAAGATGGTGAAACTACACCGAGATTTGAAGTTTAGTTAGTAAAAAAAGATAAAGAGAAAGAAAGTTTGAAGATAATCGTTTTGCGAAAGAGCATTACCGAAGGAATTATACGAAGGATCGATTATTCGTTGATACGTCGACAAAAATCAACGATGTAGAGTATTGTACAAAGTGGAAGATATCGCCACTTGCCTTGTAAAGTATGTAAAGTTTTGGGATGATTGGAGAGTTGACCGTTATAGGAAAGCTAACTTATGTTGTTGTTTTTTATCTATGATCAAGACGTTGTAAATAGTTATGTCTCGGTCATAATAACGGTCGGGAAAATAAGTGTCTAGCAACTTGTACTTTAAGCCTTAATCTGTTTGTTTCTTGATTTTTATTTAACAGCAATTTACTTCCTTCTCACCTAATGATTAACCTTTGGTTTTACGCGAATAAGGATTCATACGAACATGTATGTCTATCCCGGTGTTTCGGGTGTGTATGCATGTCTTGTACCTTGTTGGTTTACGACTTTTGGTGAAAGTTAGAAGGTTCCTACCCTATATCATTCTTTATCCTAACCGTTGGTTAAATTCGAATAGGGATGTGATCGAACACTCATGTCTATCCCGGCGTTCCGGGTGTGTATGTGTGCTTCAGCTGCCTTGTTGGAGTGGTACTTCTGGTGAAAGATTGTAGAATGATCAAACCGTACGCCTTTCTATACAAAAACCCATATTTACCTTTATAAACTTGTTACTCCTTGGCTTTAGTGGTGGAGATGTGTATCCTTGCCAAGCTTATGATAGAATACTCGTCACGACCGAGCAATTGAGCGAATTAGTTACATGTTACCACATAGATTAGTTGAGTGATTTGAGTGTTTTCATCTTCCTATTTCATGAGGTGTTTGGTTGTGTACTTGTAATTGATCGAATAAGTGCTTTAACAGAAAATATCCTTAGGGATACATTTTTGTAAACTTCTAAAGGCTACTTGAGGACAAGTAGGATTCAAGTGGGGGGATATTTGATGACATCAAATAACGTCTATTTTATAGCATTGTTTATCCCACGATATTAACCCATTTTGTATAGTTATTGCAAAGAATTGTTACTTAATCGTTTATATTTGAGAATTGCAGTAATTATGGAGTAATTGGTGAAACATAGCAAAAGGCGCGCATTCTGGAGCTTAAATGAAGATATTTTGAAGATTACTATTCTGAAGACCAATACGCCGTATCCATCAAGAAGATATGGCGTATCCGTGCCTGCACTCACCAAAGACCACAGAAGATTAAAGATCAATACGCCGTATCCAGAGGACTCAATACGCCGTATTCAAGATATGGAATCAATATAATATTCTGGAAGATATCAAACGTGGTCCCTACTCCAAGAAATCCCCAATACGCCGTATCCAACCCATTGGATACGCCGTATTGAACCGACTTCTAGACATTATAAATAGAAAACTCAAAAATAAGTTTTAAGTGTGCTAAATCATATTCTCGATACCTAAACCACAAAAGTCGATTTTCAGAGGAGAAAAAGAGCAGAAGAGGTCGAGCAACGTATTCAATTCCATAGGAGACATCGTGTAATTCCATATACTTTAGTAATCGTTCAGTTTTTGGTATCATTCGTTAACTCGGTTAGTTTACCTTGGCTAAATTATTACTCTTGTATTTATTATGACGTTTGAAGGCTAATACCTTCGGGTATTAGCCATTATTATGAAGATCTGAATGTTTGGTATTTGTTTATATCGATTTCTTGATTTATCGTTGTATGCTTGTTTATGTTTATCAATTTATACTTGTTTACGCGCTTTTGTATGCGACCTATCATTCAACTAGATCTAGCTAAGTGGACCAAGCGGATCTAGAGTCCAGGATAGCTCTCCATATAGTAATTTATACACCTAGAATAATAGTTACATAAATATTGTCCTTCTAAGTCTGTGTCTAGGATACGCTTCGGGCTTAACTAGTTAATTGGATATTGCCAATGGTTTATTGATCGTGTTGACTAGCAGGTGACCTAGATAATTCAACAAATAACGTTCTGATTCCATTGGATAGTTGGACAAGTGGACTACTAGTGTATAGATTGCCATTAAGCGGTAAGTGGGTAAAGTCTCTATGAGCTAGGGTTTAACAAGATCACCATTGCTTTAATCCCTAAGATAGATTATAATCAGCAAATAAGGATGCTTTATGCGGATGCTTTAATTGTGACAGAATTAATGTGTCTAGGTCTTAGGATGATGTAACGCCTAAGTCTTAAGAATGATATGCCACCTCGAGAGAAGAAATCATTGCACTAAATAAACAAACCAACGTTCTAATCGGATTAATAATGGTTAATACAGTTTTCTTATATAAGGTTCGACCGCTCTTTTATCTTTTGTTAATTAGCTTGCGTGGGTAACAGTTTCTTGAATTGATTGTAGTCACCAACCAAACCGTGCCAGTCTCTTAGGCTGAAAACCCCCCTTTTCCATTAGAATTAGGATTTAGACTGACATAGGTTTAACATAGGATTAGAATAGAATTAACATAGATTAGATAACTAAGATATTAATTAAATTGATAGATTTAACCTCGCTCTCAGTGATCGACACCCTACTTACCACGAAACTACTACCGATCGGGTACATTGCCCGTTAAAGTGTTGTTTTTGGTTGAGTCGGCAAAATATAAATTTAAAACTTGAATCATATAAAAAACAACCCTACACTACAACACATCAGACTTTTAAGTCGTTGGTCTAAGTTAGCAGCCTTTCTTTCATTGTTTGTCCATTATGTTTCTATTTTTTTCACACCAGTTGTCATTGGGACATAAGGACCATTTAGAATAATGTTTTTGAATTAGGGTTCAATACTAACTATATGACACATGAACCTTTTCTTCTAATTAGTGAAATTTTCCACCTCTAGTACATGAGCAACATTTAACTGGCTACCCTTATATTCAAGAGTTTGTGGTACTTCTGCTGCCATTAATGGATCTTGGGGTACGTTTGTTATCATGGTGTGGAGGCTATTTAAATTTGTTTGGTACCTGGTAATGAATTTGTAAGTGGGCCCATGGATTGGAAATAATGAAATTTTTTATTCCACATCAACATCCCTGGTATGGCTTATTTCCATGTAATAGAATATGCATATCAATTTTACAGCCACATGTCCTTTTTATCAAGTGGGTCCATCATTAATTATTTATTTTTTAATTATTAAAATAATAATAAATTTTAATTATTTTTTGTACTATTTATCAAATAATAATATATAATATATTTTCTCTCTCTTAAATCAAATCCAAATCCAAATCTCAATCCAAATTTAAAACCAAATTCAAATTCAAATCCTAAACCCATATGCAAACCAAACGGGCCCTTGGTTTTAAAAATATATTGAGCAGTTTTATAAAAACCTTTTGAAAAGGTTTTATAAATCAAACTGATCTGATACCAATTGTTGATCCCCTTGAATGTGATATAAGGTTTATTAAGTTAAACTAATCACATTCCATGGGTTTTAAACAAATATGTAAGACATAATAAGAACAATTTTAAAACAACACAATATTAACTTTTCAACGTATAAACTCTTATTAGAATGAAATAAAGAATCTAAGACATACTTTGCTTGCGGAATATCAAAGTAGTTAAATGAACATTTGGTGGTATCATCTCTAACTTAAACTCGAACCTAAGTAACAAGTTTAAGTACAAACTCTTAACCAACACTTAAGCTTTAGTTTTAGTGGTTCTATAGTTTGATTTGGGAATAACTTACTCTTGAATGTTTTTCACATTAATTGCAAGAGATGCATATTTACTCCATTACACCTTTCCTTCTATACTAAGGAAATTAGGGTTTGCAAGAGGTTCTTTAGGACACATGTCATGCATTGGATGGGTGGTTGAGATCTCGTTTAATGCAGACATCCTTTAAGGTACTAGGAACAGTCTTTTAGAGAAAGTTGTTGTACTTCTATACCACCTTTAGAAGTATTCATTCCCAATGATATATGCTTTATTCTTTTTTATATAAAGCATATCTTTTTCCCGCCTTGTAAACCTTTTAGAAGTGAAACATTTTATTTCAACTTCTGAGAGGAGATCGACATCGTTCAGCTTAGCATTGTCAACCAAGTTGAACTAAAGCTCTTGCTAAGGCCTTCTTCATTTTCTGAACTGTCACATAAACTGAAGTGAAGATACTATTTGATCTTCTAAGTTCCCGAAGAACTGAAGCTGAACTGTCTTCAGCTAGACTTGACTTAGGGTATTTTGGTTTAAATTTACTGAGAGACTGAAGGGCACTGAATTGACCCAACAATATCCCCTCATTATTAAATATAAATAAATAATAATTCATATTTTAATATATAATATATAATATATTGTTATTTAATTTTGTTAACGAGTCTGTCTTCCTAGACTTCAATACGGCGTATCCGTTCCACCCCATACGGCGTATTGATTGTCTGGATGTTATCAGTCTTTACTTTTTATGCACTTTAAAAACATTATTGTCAGTTATGCGAATACGCCGTATTTAATTACTTGATACGCCGTAACCACAGACTGGCCCGTATTTAGTTTGTTTTAGTTAACCGTAGGTACCAAGATAGAAATGCACCTGTTTTTCCTATATTTTACGCAGGACCTCGTGAAGGAAATATCGACGAATATTGGTGGATAATTTACGAATCTGGAAATCTTGAAGTGTTGGAGTCTTGAAACCTCAAGACAGCTGTTCAACATAAAATCTTGCTCATAAACACAAATTGGAGAATCTACCAAGCAAAAATCAGGGAAGTTTCTCATTCTATTTCTTTTTAAATTCCCGTATTTAATGTTTTATATATACAACGAGGATGTTGTATAATTCAAGTGGGGGGATGGAATTAGAATGATTACTTGTCTAAATTTTCACAATAAAAAGCTTAAATTATGCTCAAATTAAAAAAAAATCAAGCATACTTTTGTGAAATTACTTGATACATAACCCGCACACAATAACCCTTGTTAGATATTGTGAGGATTTAACCTTTTTGTTTCCAAATGTTTACCCAAATTCCACAAAATATAAGTGTGCCGGTGATGTTGTAGACTTTAGAACTTGGCTTGGTATATCTATCCGAGACCACAATAATGAGTATTATGGATTTAATTGGAGTAACTTGTTTAAATTGGTAAATCTTAGGATTACAACCAAATCGCCTATACATGTTGTTTATTAACTAACTACACTGGTTAGTTAACCTCCCGTTAAACCCTTCCACTCTCATCTTTAGAGTGATGATCCACTAGAACAACATGTAGAGCCAATCCTTTAGGAATTTATACCAACTATTTGTTTCGTTACACCCTTACACCTTAACCTACCCTGTTAGATTAAAGTTTAATTTACAGTTGCTAGTTGCTTAAAGTGTTAAGTTTGTATTTTCTGAGTCTTGTGTCATTTTCTATCTTTGGTGTGGTTAGAAATTTGCACATTGCAAATGGGAATATATATTAGTAATCAAAGCTCATGTGATTTTACTACTGTCACAATTATTGGTGAAACCGAAGAACGAAGGAATTACCGAAGGAATTATCTGGAATTATTATGATGGTGAAGATGGTGAAACTACACCAAGATTTGAAGTATTGTTTAATATATATATATATATATATATATATATATATATATATATATATATATATATAAGAGAAGGAATTATACGAAGGATCGATTATTGGTTGATACGTCTAAAAATCAACGATGTAGAGTATTGTACAAAGTGGAAGATATCGCCACTTGCCTTGTAAAGTATGTAAAGTTTTGGGATGATTGGGAAGTTGATCGTTACGGGAACGCCAACTCAGGTTGTTGTTTTTGATCTATGATCAAGACATTGTAAATAGTTGTGTCTTAATCATAATAACGGTCAGGAAAAAAGTGTCTAGCAACTTGTATCTTAAGTCTTAATCTATTTGTTTCTTGATTTTTATTTAACAACAATTTACTTCCCTCTCACCTAATGATTAGCCGCTGGTTTTACGCGAATGGGGATGTGATCGAGCATGCATGTCTATTCAGTCGTTACGGCCATGTATGCATGTCTCAGCTGCCTCGTTGGTTTATGACTTTTGGTGAAAGTTAGAAGGTTCCTACCCTATATCATTTTTAATCATAACCGTTGGTTAAATTCGAATGGGGATGTGATCGAACACACATGTCTATCCCGGCGTTCCAGTTGTGTATGTGTGCTTTAGCTGCCTTGTTGGAGTGGTACTTCTGGTGAAAGATTGTAGAATGATAAAACCGTACGCCTTTCCATACAAAAACCCATATTTACCTTTATAAACTTGTTACTCCTTGGCTTTAGTAGTGGAGATGTGTATCCTTGCCAAGCTAATGATAGAATACTCGTCACGACCGAGCAATTGAGCGAATTAGTTACATGTTACCACATAGATTAGTTTAGTGATTTGAGTGTTTTCATCTTCTTATTTCGTGAGGTGTTTGGTTGTGTACTTTTAATAGATCGAATAAGTGCTTTAAACGGAAAATATCCTTAAGGGATACATTTTTATAAACTTCTAAAGGCTACTTGAGGACAAGTAGGATTCAAGTGGGGGGATATTTGATGACATCAAATAACATCTATTTTATAGCATCATTTATCCCACGATATTAACCCATTTTGTATAGTTATTGCAAAGAATTGTTACTTAATCGTTTATATTTGAGAATTGCAGTAATTATGGAGTAATTGGTGAAACTTAGCAAAAGGCGCGCACTCTGGAGCTTAAATGAAGATATTTTAAAGATTACTGTTTCTGAAGACCAATACGTCGTATCCATCAAGGAAGATACGGCGTATCCGTGCCTGTACTCACCAAAGACCACAAAAGGAATGAAGATCAATACGCCGTATCCAGAGGACTCAATACGCCGTATTCAAGATATGGAATCAATATAATATTCTGGAAGATATCAAATGTGGTCCCTACTCCAAGAAATCCCTAATACGCCGTATCCAATACAGGAGACGCGTATCAATCGATATTTCCAGACCTTATAATTAGAAAAACTCAAAAACGAGTTTAAGTGTGCTAAATCATTTCTCGAACCTAAACACAAAAGTCAATTTTCTGAGGAGAAAACACGAGCAGAAGAGGTCAAGAACGTATCAATTCCATAGGAGGACATCGTGTATATTCCCTCAACTCAGGCTAAACACGACCATTTTTATGGGTTATACCACGAATCCAACTTCACTCTTGGAAGCAATTCAACCGTTAGGTCAAATTAAATTTCTAGAGCAATAGATTCTCTAGTAGTCATTCTCATGTTAGACAAAATAGATTTCCTATATTTGCATAATAAAGTGTAACAAAGAAAAAACTTTTATTGTCTTATCACTTAGGGCCTAATATAACTCAACTAGCATGCTTAAATTCCGGTTCACATAATCCTAATCAAGATGTATGGAATTCTACGGTTGAATGAGAGAGAAAGCAAGTTGCTGTAATTTTAAGAGATAATGAATCATCCATAATCTAGGAGTATGCTTAAGGGTGAAAATGCGTAATATACTATATTGAGAGTGTTCAAAGAATGCACATTTCCATGTCTTTTAAACAAGAGATTCAATTAAGGTTACTTACCTCAATGGATCTTGTGAATGTTTCTTTGTAGAAATAATGATGATTTATTAAAGGTTAGTTACATGTATGTTGGACTTTTAAGTAAGAGATTCACAAGAAGAAGATGTTTTAAATCTAATGCCATAGGGCGGATTTACCTAAACCGAAGATGAATCTAAGACGAAGGATCCATCGATCCGTGGAGGTGCCAAATTTGGGCAAGGATCATTTTCCCACTATTTGGGAGATGGTGTTGAAATTAGGTTATTAGGAGAAGCTTATATAAGTTATAAGGGTTCTTGGTTTGAGTTTTCAGAAATGACATCCAAGACTTGCTTATCAAGTTGGAGTACTTATGAGTTTCCCGATGGAAATTCATAAGTCGTCAATCCTACTTAGAGTGTGTTAAGTTTAGCATGTATAATTTGACCATAGCTAATAACACAACATTTGAACACTTTAGACTCAATGAAACATTTTCATTGCAAGTGTGAATTGCAATTCGATGACTAATCTTGTTGTCTTGCAATCGACTTCGTGATTTCATGTAATAACCGAGGATGGTTAAACATGTAGACACGGAAAAATATCTATGGTCATTTGATTGATATTTCCGTGATCTAGATAAATCCTAGTCTCGATTTCATGTTCATATTCTAATTTTGTAATTAGATTGAATGATGAGATTGATTATCGTTTGAATAATAATCATCTTCATATTCGAAATCCTCTTACGATCACTTATTGAAAGAAAGCACGATAATGGTTTGTGGAATATGTTCAATTCTTCCTAGTCCTAACCTTAGATGGTTAAAGGGTTCTCATTTGGTGAAGAAGAAATATTATGCTTATTTGGTAAAGTAAGAGAAAGTTTTGATGAGAAGATAATTTGAGTTTTGAGTTGTGCTTTTGAATTGTTTGAGCAAAGTTACATATGTTGTGCATTTGCTCATGTTTGGCTTTTCGGAGATGACGACTTTACCAATTGCATTGCAAGGTAAATTACTTGAATATTTTGGACAAAACATTCAAGTCGTCGATCCTACTTCATTGTGTATTTTATGCATATAGTTGCCAAATATTTGGAACACAACTATTGGACAAGTAGACTCAATATGACATCATTTACACAAGTGTGAGTTATGATCCGATGCATATTCTTATCGTCTTAGAAAAGGATGTCATTATTTTCATATCAATCGAGTGTGATTGAGTATGTAGGTTTAAGATAATATCTCTTGTTACATTTTGATATAATCTTAAATCTAGACAAATAAGAATCCGATTTCTTGTCCATACTCGAAAACTTGTCAATTAGATTCAATAATAATATCAATCATAATTTGAATAATGAATCGATATATATTCAAAATCTTTCTTGACCCTCACGAACACTCTTTTAAAAGAAAACAAATAAAGATTTTCATAGTGTGTTCCATTAATCCTAAGACTAGTTGTAAGGTGAGGTTGATGAATAATGACAAGTTAATTTCTTACTTCAAGATTGTCATATATTTTGCTTGTGTGAAAAACTATTTGTTGATATGTATAGTATGCATAGTTTTTGACATTTTATGAGTATATAAATGATTTTTCTAACCATTTTTATACAACACACATCTTTTGTAAAATACTATATGTTTATAAAAAGAATATAATTATGTGTGTGTGTTAGAACAATGCAAGCACAAGCAAAGTTTAAAAATACATTTTCTTTTACTTAATTACTAATGTATTAATACAATCTTTTCCTTTGTTTAACCAACCCAAGGTCAAACAACGCACAATGATGAAAAGATTTATACATCTTGTTTAGAAGAGAGTTAATGTGTTGGAAATATTTTAGTGACGGGTTTTAATATATGATCTAAGGACATTATTTTTCCACACACTTGACAAACTATTAAACTCTCATTCTTAAATGGGTTACTACACTCAAAATGATTTACAAAATGTTTATGTAACACTTGTAAATATAGCAATCTATGCCTATATGCAATGCACAAACAATTTTGCAACTTAAAGCAAGAAATCTAGCGTAATTTCCTATTAGGCATAATCCGACAAACTAGTAACATACAAATAGCATACATGGCACACGTGTTAAAATGTATAATTAGCTAAATTACAAATAGTGATGATTAATTATTAATATTTATTAACAAAATTAAAACACAAGTAAACACACATAATCATCTAGCATACACATAAAGATATTCGTCGTTGTTTTGTGTATTAGATACAACGTTGTATACTTAGCTTGATTTTATTTGAAAATAAAATAGTTTCCTCCCATTTCAAAAGTTAATCAAGATGAATGTTTTGAAAAGATAAATACACCATTTTTCAAATATACATTGACTAGAAATGCTTGACTTGAAAGAAAAGGTAAACTACAAGTTTTTCGTCAAAACGAAACATAAAGTTTTAACCAATATGTAGTATTTTGCATTTTTAACTAACTTAATTTTGGAATAATGACATGGAAGTACTTTTAAATGAAAGTAGACTCAATTATCTTTAAAATGGCAGGTGGCACGACTTCTACGGACTTACGGTTGATTTTATATGATTTTTCGAAGTTTGCCAAATTCTGCTGAAACAGACATACGACCCCCATAAAGGTGAGACCGAGTATATTTTGGGGTCCGCCCTAACATTTATGGGACCGCAACAGTGACCCAAAAAACGTTTTTTATGCAAAGGTTATCTGGTGACTTGACCGTGGAAATAGACTTAAAACTTGTTCAAGCACATAATTTTGTGTTTTGACATCATTTCTACTCTTCAACTTAGACAAAACATAAGTTGACACTTCCATTCTTTGAGAAAATATTTCCTTTAGTAGTATACGAAAGCTTTTTTTAATATCTAAAACTAGTTTGAATCAAACAACAAAACACTTTTCATATCTAATCCCCCTTCATGGGTAATTTGATACAATGGATCGTACTCTATTTTAAAAACCATTTGTTTTGAAACCTAAAGCGACGTGGCTCCTGATACCAATTATGGAAATAAAAAAGGGGGGTGAATACATTTCCTTTATAAAAATTTTAGATTAGTCATTACAAAACTCACTGCCGGCGGTCTCATAAATATATGTGGGCCGCCTGGATAAATCAAGGGGCCGCCTGATTTAGGGGACCGCCTCCAGCAGATGCTTTTGGACTAGATCTTTCGTATCAAATCACCAATCAAGTTAGACGCAATATGAAAAGTGTCGATAATATAGTTACAACAACTAGCGCATATATTAACTATACAAGCTCAACCACAATATTAACTACAAAGTACTACACAATCACAAGTAACACAATGTACACGACTATCCACACAATTATGAACACAATGCAAATATAAAAGTAAAGTGTAACACCCCCAAAATAGGTCACAGCGGAATATGGGTTTGGGAGCGTTACTTCATAATAACATTGCACAAGATATAAGAACGACCTTTAATTGTATCGTTTGAAAATGATACATTGGATTTAATAAAATACTTGATACAAATGCACCCTGCTTTAACTTGTTCATCCTTAAAAATGTGAAGATTTTACTTCCTGAATAATATCCCCAAAATACAATGCACTTGAATCTTTATAGCCATGATTCCAAAAATATAGACCACCAATGTATCCTTGTACCTTGAAATCTTGAGAAAAACATGCTTAAAACGGTCAACATTAAGTTGGTGAATTCATAAGTTTGTAAAAATGTATGAGTGTAGGACCGCAATTGTTTAGAGTGTGTATTGCATGATATACAATATCCAAAACAGTAAGTATTGCATGGTATACAATATTCAAAACAGTAAGTATTGCATGGTATACAATATCCAAAACAGTAAGTATTGCATGGTATGCAATATCCAAAACAAGAAGTATTTCAAAGTTACTTGCGTCCAATTGTAAAACAAAGCATGTTCTCACCCCAAAAATATATTTAAAACCAGTAAAACATGGGGCTATGAACTCACAAAGTATTAAAAAGTAAATGCATCGTTATAAGATAAACGGGCATGTAAACGAGTATGTATTCAAGTTTGTAAACGAGTACAAATAAGTAAACAAGTTTGTAATGAGCATGTATTATCCCCCAAAATAGTTGAAAACAAGTAAAACGGGGGCTATGAGACTCACCTCAGCAGTGAAGTGAATGAGTAATAATCGAGTAAGTGAAATAACGAGTCACGGACGAATCCGAAGGCAACCTTTCAAATAACATAGGTCGTATAGTAGTATGTACTTTGATAACTAATAGCGTATACAATCCTATATAGCTCATCACCATCTATTTGTAATTTAAAAATCGTTGTTATAAAGTGAAAACGTTTATAATTATCGTTTTGGTAAAACTAGCATAACTTTCCCGTTTTAAACCCGTTTCTCGCGTTTCTTACGTCCACGTCTTCGTATTAAGATGATATATAAAAATATTACATTTTTATATTTTATAACCTTCTGATGAACAGTACTTTACTGTTCATGACGTTTTATAAATTTAATTGTCGTAAAAACCCGTGTTGCAACAACTTATTCGTTTTAATCCTGATTTTAGCGATTCCTTCGAGCACGTCTTCGTTATTAAAATTATCACATTTTTATAAAGTGGGGTCTGCTGATGAACAGTAATTTTTACTGTTCATAGTTTATAAAATTACTTTTATAAACTTTAATTATCGTAAACGTCGTATTTTATTCGTTTTTAGCTCTGTATTTTTTAGTATTTTCTTACGAGCACGTTCTTCGTAATGAACTTCTATTTATTTATGAGATTTATTAAAAATAAATGTTTCTGTTCAGAAACAGTAACTTTTATGAAAAATGGTTGTTATAAAAGTTTTTTTATACATTTAAAGTATATAAACTCGCGTATTTCATAAACTTCTTCGTTTTTAACTCGAAAAAATAAAAATTACGTTTCTTATTGTTTTGGAATCCTAAAAATATGTACAATCTGTGAAAAATACTAAACTTTCTGTTTTAGAAGTATTTTATAACTGGCTTTTATAAAGTTTATTTTATAAACCGGTATTAACGTAAATCGTGTTTTTATCGTATCTTTTTCGTTATTAATCCGTTTTTCGAGTTTCTTACCTTTTTGGAATCGTCATGAGACGTATTATTTTTATAAAAGGTCAAACCCACTGTTAGAAATTTGAAATCCAACAGCCCCTTTTTGTTCAATATGTATACTTTTATATAAAGCTTGTTTTATGTACTTTTTCAACAAATCAAAATACCACAAATCTTTTATAATCATATATATCATATGTCTTACATATATTAGTGTCCATAGGTCCATCATTGTCCAAATGTTCAAGATCACAAGATTAACTAGTCATTAACATCACTTGAAAACATAAACTTTCTTTAAGTAACTTTTAACTACAAGTTTATACTTGAACTTTTTATACTTAAACCAAGAGTGTACATCACTTATAAATCCATTTTAACATGATATTACCAACATCATAGCATATGTAAAAGTGTACAAATCCACAATCACAAGTAAAAATCCTTTTTACATGTTCAAAAGTGTCCTAATGGTGATTTTGCTATATAAACATCATATACACATATAATCATGAAAATGAAAAGTTAAGGGCTCTTAGTTAACCTTATGATGATGTATGATGATGAGAAATATGATCTAAACCCTTGTCTAGATACAAAACCAAAGCTTGCACCCTTTAAAACCCTAGATTTCCAAAGAAACCCTAATCTTGTAAATACTTGCTTACACCTTGCAAACCTTTAACCAACCCTTCAAAACATCTTAAGACATCTTAGATATGATGTAGGTATGTGTGTAATTGTTGTAGAAAAATTTTGTATGGATTTGTATAGGGGTGTTTTTGAGCCGTGGGTTATAAAGGGGAAAAAGGGAA